>JASPKZ010002692.1:600000-850000 GCA_030220185.1 Diploptera punctata | reverse complement strand
GAGGGAGATTGGAATGATAGAGATAAAATGGAACTGAAGACGGCAAACCTGTAAGTGGGGGAAAGCCGAAGAAGAAGATAAACGTGGTCATAATCAATTACAAGCTTATCAGAGCCCTTATTAATAAAGTATTGACTTTTTATTTTATTAACTAAGATTTTTTTATTTATGTTATTTTTTCTATGCTTCTCTAATATAATTGGTTTAAGCCAATCTCGTATTACACAACTTGCACATTAGAATATTTAAATTAAAACTATGATTTTCCAATCGTTGTTTGTGAATTTATCCGTATCCACTGAATTTGGCATTGTACATTTCTCAACAAACACGTTTTAGTATTTAATAAAGACTAGCTAATACCCGGCGTGTGCTGCTACGCCTAAATAAATGAAAATTAATGTGCTTTTATGTTTAGTTGAATAAGTAGAAGCAAAAATAATTATAAATTTACATTTTTAGGTACACCGTGCTGATTACCCGGCGTTGCCCGGCAATCTAGTTATCCCGATCTTCTTGACATAAATGAGCTGAAATACGAAAATGTATGTTTTATGTTTATTTAACATTTTCCAATACTGTTATTCAGCGGACGAAACGAGAATTATAGAGTTGTATATGTGGAAAGAATTGGTAATGTTTGTGCCAAGTCTCGAATGGTGTAGTGGGCTGCACACTAGTCTGGAGAACTAGAGGTCCACGGTTCGATTCCTGGTTCAGACATTAATTTTTCTTTTCACAATATCATTATAATATTATTTTATGTTTGGTTAAATAAGTAGGAGGAAAAATTTATATCGTAATTATTTTTAGATACCCGGCGTTGTCCGGGAATCTACTCATCCCGATATTCTTGGCATAAATGAGCTGAAAGACAAACATTAATGTACTTCTTATGATTAGTTGAATAAGTCAAATGAAAAATAATTATAAATATATATGGTAATCATTTTAAGATTCCCCGTGCTGATTACCCGGTTTTGCCCGGGAATCTACTTATCTCGATCTTCTTGGTATAAATGAACTAAAAGACAAAATTCGTTATTGTAAGTTATCCGTAAAAGAATACCCGCCATGTGTTGCTATGCTTGCACGGGAATCTACGTACTTGTCTCGATCTTCTTGGCATCAATGAAAGACAAAAATGGTTAGTGTGAGTTATCCGTAATATATAAACATATGCTGTCGCGGACTTTTCTGTAAAGCATTTTGAGATATTCCATTCTGTGTACATTAATGTTGTGCATTTGTTATGGTTTAGGCGGCGTAAGCCATTTAAGCGTCCAAAGAGCTACTTTTTTTCACATTTTCCAATACAAAGGGAGCTTTTTAAGGGTGTAGGACTTGAGTATCACAACTCTCTTATAGCCTATGTTCATCCCGGGAATCTCCTGAACATTTTGCAAAAATGCCCATCACAATCGGATCAACGGTACGGCCGCGCATAAAGTACGAACAAACATACATTCATTTTTATATATTGGATTACTACTTCTGTGCGAGTGACCACTGACACAAGATATCACACTCTATTCTCACTCCCGGACTTAAAACTGGAGATAATGGTTGTGGATAGGCCTATATGAGTTATTAAGACACTATTTCTCAGGAACATATTATGTTTTTCGCATTTTGCCGTGAATTCTAAAACCGCAATAATACGATTAAGTGATATATAAACTTACCCTCCTAGGTATCTTTACCTTGTCGTGGTGGAGTGGCTTGCGTGCTTAAATGATCCCGACAGCTATGCCGGCGGTAGCATTGCTGCCGATAGGGTTACCCATGCCGGACTGGTCGAAGGTGATAAGCCAGACGAAAAAAGTACCTTGGTCGAAAGAGTGACGATCTTTCACCGTAAAAATACAACCGTCAAGAAATGCGGACATGGGTTCAACTGGGGTAAAATTTTCCGGAGGTCAAATAGTCCCCCATTCGGTTCTCCGGCGGGGACTACTTCAGGGAACCCATGCCAAAGGCTCAAACACAGGGACATGTTCCTAGGAACATGGAATGTTAGGACTTTATACAATAGCGGGGCACTAGAGATATTAACGCGGGAATTAGATAAATCGCCCTTGGATATAGTATTTTTTCAGGAAGTTAGGTGGCCAGGAGAAGGTAGTCAGGAATCAGGAAGCTTTGCATTATACTACGGGGGTTAATTTGGAACGGATTTTTTTAGTCAGAAGGAGGATCCTATCCGCTATCCGAGATATTAAGTTTGGCAATGATAGGGATAGCATACCTAATTCTAAAGGGTAAACGACATGATTTTTTTTTTTTTTTTTATATATGAATGTACATTACTCCCACTAGCAGATAAAGACTAAACAATATCAAGGATGAGTTCTATGAGGAATTAGAATGCTTCATTTGATCGCCTTTCACGATATCACATGAAAAATTGTCTTAGAAGATTTTAATGCAACAGTGGAGCGGGAAGATATATTCAAACCAACAATAAATTCAGTCTTCATGAAGATAGTAACGACAATGGGGTTAGATTAGTCACATTTGCCACATCAAAGAATATCATTGTTAAGAGCACAACATTTCACCATAAGGATATTCATGAATACACGTGGACATCTCCAGATGGAGAAACTCGGAACCAGATAGATCATGTATTAGTGGACAAACGCTGGCACAGTATCATCATCGATGTTAGATCAGTTAGAGGGACAAACTGCAATTCGAATCATCATCTGTCAGGGTGAAAATCAGACGACTATCGCTTATGAGAGGAACAAACGCTAAAGCTGAAAATTTTCAACTAAAAAACTTGAAAAATGATGAAATACGGCAAGAATACCAAATCAAAATTGCTAATAGATTTTAAGTCAGTAAAACTAAATATATGGTCACACGTAGAAATACATTATATAATGGAAATGGACAGCTAATGACAAATGAGGGAAATTTTGAGGAATTGGCTGAATTCAAATACCTAGGAACAGTAATCACAAATAGGAATGAGATGCACAAAGAAATTAAACATAGGCTCAATTCTGGAAATGCATGCTATTATGCATTGCAGACTTTTGATGTCCCAACTCCTTTCAAAAAACGTTAAGCTGAAAATATATAAAACTATTATTCTACCAGTTATATTATATGGGTGCGAAACATGGACTCTTACTTTAAGGGAGGAAAGGAGATTACGAGTATTTGAGAATAAAGTTCTTAGGAAAATTTTTGGACCAAAGAGAGATGAACAGACAGGTGAATGGAGAAGACTACATAACAATGAACTACATGGTCTTTATAGGAAGCCAGATATAATAAGAACAGTTAAGTCCCGTAGACTGCGATGGGCAGGACATGTTGCGCGTATGGGGAATGAAAGACGTGCATGGAAACTTCTTGTAGGAAAGCCAGAAGGAAAACGCCCAGTTGGTAGACCAAGAATGAGGTGGGAGAACAACATTAACTATGATTTGAGGGAGGTGGATTATACAGGAAATGATTGGAAGGCATTGGCTCAGGATAGGGATGTATGGAGAGCTTATGTCCGTGCGGCCATGAACCTACGGGTTCGATAGTGCCAGTGAGTAAGTAAGTAAGTTTAAGTACTGGAATCTTCACATGACAATGTGGCAAACGAAGAAGAAGGTGATATAAATAAGGAATGGGAGACTATAAGAGATACTATTAAATTGCCAGTATCACAAAGCGTTGGTTATTTAAAAAAGAGGCAAAACAAGAAATGGTTTGATGAGGAATGTGCCAACATTGTAAAGAAAAGAAAGCTAGCAAAATTGAAATGGTTACACGAGCCAAATGAGGTAAATTTAGAGCAATTGGGTAGTATTAGACGGGAAACCACCAGAAAACTAATGAGTAAAAAGAGGGAATATATGAGAGAGATTATGATCTCGAAATTAATGCAAAAAATAGGAACATTAGAGAATTATATCAGGAAATTAGGATAGAGAAGATAGGGTTTCAGGCTAGAACAAACATAATTCGGAATGAAAATCGGGATATGGTTGCAGATTCCAGGAGTATATTAAATAGATGGAAAAGTTACTTTAATCAGCTATTAAATATACATACAGAACAGGACATTGAGGAGGATAATTTACAGACAGCAGAAATGCTAGTCGCAGAACCAAGTACATTAGAGGTTCAAATGGCGATAGAAAAATTGAAGATGTATAAAGCATCAGGTTCAGATGAGATCCCAGCAGAACTGATAAAATCAGGGGGAGAAAAATTGATGGACAAGGTACACCGTTTGCTTAGTTTGATTTGGGAAAAATAAGTTCTTCCGGATGAATGGAAATAATCGATTATCGTACCAATTTATAAGAAAGGAGATAAAACTGATTGCAACAACTATAGTGGCATCTCATTACTTTCAACTTCGTACAAAATTCTAACAAATATATTAGTAAGCAGACTTACTCCCTATATTGATGACATTCTAGGAGATCATCAATGTGGATTTACACGAAACAGATCTACAACAGATCAGATTTTTAGTATAAGACAGATTTTGGAAAAGAAATGGGAATATAATGGTACTGTACATCAACTATATGTAGACTTCAAAAAAGCATACGATTCAATTAAGAGGGAGAAGTTATATAGTATCCTGCTGGAGTTCGGAATTCCTAAAAGTTAGTTAGACTTATACGAATGTGTCTAAATGCCACAAAGAGTAGGGTGCGTGTAGGCAAACAGTTTTCGGACACTTTTGAAATCCACAATGGGTTGAAGCAAGAAGATGCATTATCTCTTCTACTATTGAATTTTGTACTAGAGCATTCCATCAAATCTTTAAAGGATGAGGAAGGCTTACAACTGAATGGTATTAATAAGCTGTTAGTTTATGCTGATGATGTAGTACTATTGGCCGATAGCGAGGAGATACTAAACGACAACACGCATACACTATTGAGTAACACTAAGAAATTAGGACTGGAAGTAAATATCAATAAAACTAAATATATGGCCACACGTAGAAGTACATTATATAATGGAAATGGACAAATGAGGAAAATTTTGAGGAAGTGGCTGAATTCAAATACCTAGGAACAATATTCATAAATATGAATGAGATGCTCAAAGAAATTAAACATAGGCTCAATTCTGGAAATACGTGCTATTATGCATTGCAGAGACTCTTGATTTCCCAACTCCTTTCAAAAAAACGTTAAACTGAAAATATATAAAACTATTATTTTACCATTTATATTATATGGATGCGAAACTTGGACTGCTTTAAGGGAGGAAAGGAGATTACGAGTATTTGAGAATAAAGTTCTTAGGAAAATTTTTGGACCAAAGAGAGATGAACAGACAGGTGAATGGAGAAGACTACATAACAATGAACTACATGACCTTTATAGGAAGCCAGATAAAAGAAGAACAGTTAAGTATCGTAGACTGCGATGGGTAGGACATGTTGCGCGTATGGGGAATGAAAGACGTGCGTGGAAGCTTCTTGTGGGAAAGCCAGAGGGAAAACGCCCATTTGTTAGACCAAGAATGAGGTGGGAGAATAACATTAACTATGATTTGAGGGAAGTAGATTATACAGGGAAATGATTGGAAAACATTATCTCAGGATAGAGATGTATGAAGAGCTTATGTCAGCGCGGCCATGAACCTTCGGGTTAGATAGTGCCAGTGAGTAAGTAAGTAATATAAACTTAAGAGTTTTAATAGCATTTAAACACATTTCACATTCATGGCGATTGCTAAAACTTGCTATCTCTGTACCTGTAACTTATACATTATCCATTGCAGTTCAGGGATTGCTTTCTATGGTCATTGATAAATCGTATTCACCTGTAATTACAATTATATTAGAGAACTCTACCTATATACTCTTCATAGTAAATGTAAGCTCTACTACCATAGCTTCTCCGGAGTGTTGTTTCATAAAGATTTATAAATCCATTAATGTTTGTGCTTCGCTCTGGGATAATGAAAGTAATGATATTAATGGTAGATTCTTGTAGTGGATTTCTCCTCAGCTGTGAATATGGACGAGATTTAATTAATAGTTGCTATTGTCGTAACCATGGTAACATGAGTATGCCTGTTTCTATCCCATTCTATAGGCCTATACAGCGAGTAATTGAATTAAACGAAAGAAATTGGCTTAGTTATACAGAGTTTCAACGTCCTCGGTGGTCTAGGAGTTTATTGCCTCTGGTCCCGAACGTCGCGGGTTCAAAACCAGCCGCTGTCGATGGGGTTTTTTTAATGGACAAATCGAAGGGACAAATCCTTCGGGAGAGACTTTAAGCCGTGGGTCCCGGATCTGATTATTTCCGGCCTCGTAAAAGAATATCAAGTCTAAAGTTTTGAGCCTTTAAGCAAAATTTAATCGGTTTTCCCATCCGAGTTATACCTTAGTTGCTTTCTGGGTGTCTATATAAGGTGATGAGCCAACCACTTGTCATTCGCTGACATCTGTAGGAAAATGAGCGTAACTAAATTAGCTTTGTTAAATAACTTCCCACGTGGGGATGTACGAGTATAGACAGACATACGAGAATTGCAGACAAACAGTTTGAGTTATGGTACCTAGAATCCCAGATAAAATATATTATGAGTTAGAGTTTCTTACATTTGAATTATTATCAGGCTTAGGGAGCGGGATGACTTAAGACAGGTAAGGTTTGTTATGGTTTGACTATACAGTGTGTAAATGAATTATACCGCATAAATTTAACTTCGTATAGAGCGTATTATATAAGCATTTTGAGATAATGAACTAATGGTTTACGAGGGAAAATGGGCGAGTTATAGGAAATCAAACTAAACGACATTTGATACAGATAAATCAACAGGAGAGAAGATTATACTAGAATAACTTCATATCTTAGTATTAGTATTAATTCCGAGATCCTAATTGATAATATTCATCAACAACGTTTATGAAATGTTGGGTTATCATATTCCTTAAAATTTCGATCTGAACAGATTATTGCACGCAACTGCACTGGTTACAATAGAATTGGTACAATGTGAGCCTTAGTACAGGATGAAACACTCAGAATCTGCGTAGTTGACTTGTGGCTTAATGTCAAAGTGATGGATTTAAGATTCAAGGACTGATGATTCAAATCACGGCAGGCGACTTTTTTTTTCTCTTTTTCTTTCTTTCTTTCTTTCTTTCTTTCTTTCTTTCTTTCTTTCTTTCTTTCTTTCTTTCTTTCTTTCTTTCGTTCTTTCTTCACTGTGATATGGCACTGAAATTTGTTTAGTATGGCCATGCGCAAAATTCCTTTTCTCCTATTGGTGACTGCATGTATGCTGTGATATGTTGACACTGAAATTTGTTTAGTATGGGCATGCGCAAAATTCCTATTCTCCTATTGGTGATTACATTAACATCTGATTAGAAGTTACTTCAGTATCAGTTCAGTTGCATTACATGAAAGCATCATGGAACATCTTAATAGTTATGCTGAACTTGCCGATATGCATCTGATTTATGGTGCAGCACGAGGTAATAGTGTAAGAGCTGCTGCAATGAACGCGGAGCGGTATTCGGATAGACGCCATCCTCACCGAACAACCTTCGAGTCTGTTGATAGGCGTTTGCGGGAGCATGGGACGTTGAAGGTAAGCAGAGTAGATGCCGGTGCAAAACGTAAGCGCCACACTGCAGATTTTGAAGAAAATGTTCTGCATAGGGTGAAAGGGGAACCTTCTACTAGTACTCGTGATATCGGACGTGCAATGGGTACGAACCATCAAAGTGTATGGGAAGTCCTGCATGAAGACCAGCTCTATCCCTTTCATCTGCAAAAAGTACAAGTCTTACAACCACTGGACTTCGCTCAACGGGCCCAATTTTGTATTTAATAGGGATGGGCTTGTTCTGAACTGAAAGAACAGTCATGTGTGAGATTATGAAAATCCTCATGCCATCTTCCAGAGGAGTCACCAGCGGAGATTTTCGGTGAACGTATGGGTAGTCATAATTTCTGACGACATCATTGGCCCTACCTTCTTCCACAGAGATTAAATGGTGTCATTTATAAGACATGTTTAGAGCACGTCCTACCTACATTACTAGAAGAAGTTCCTCTCCACATCAGGATTGACATGTGGTTTCAGCACGATGGAGCTCCTCATTTATGCCGGAATGTGCGAAATCATTTGGATGGAGTGTATCGTGGCCGTTGGATAGGAAGAGGTAGTCCAATTATAGTATGGCCACCTCGCTCCCAAGATCTCAGTCCACTTGATTATTTTTGTGAGGGCATCTGAAAACACCAGTGTATGCGACCCCTGTTGATACAGATGAACTGTTAGTCGAACGCATAATCGCAGCATGTGATGTGATCCGTGAGACACCTGGTATCTTGAACGGGATACGAGAATCCTTTTGTCGCCGGTGTCGTCTGTGTTGTGAAAATGGAGGTCGCCAATTTGAACACTTTCTTTAATGAGTCTGCAGGTGTTTTACTTTTTTCTGGTTTACTCAAATGCATTGCTTTTATTTCGCAATAACATTATGTATGTCATGTATACATACACTATACCTCTTCATATTATTAATCATTGCACCATCATTTATCTAAGTACATAAGTACTGTACAGTACAATTACACATTTTATTTGCGAAACCTATTGAACTCTACAGTATGCGTATTATTATTATTATTATTATTATTATTATTATTATTATTATTATTACAACCTTTCAAACAATTGTCTGTACAATACGTACATAGATAGTTGTGTAACTCGTGTACTGCGCCGACATTCCATTACCGTATTCTGTAAAATAATGAATAAACAATTAAATCAGAAGTAAATCTATGCACATAACTAATTTACAGTACGTACTTAATAAAGGAAGAAAAAAAATGTGTACACGTACTGTAGGTACGAACGGGATGCATAAATCTTACGTTTGCGTCGGTATTAGACTGCTATAACCACTGAGCTAAAGCCGCATGCTTGTTGCAAGTTACAGTCTCTGTATCTTATTATTTCCATTTTAATTTGAAATAATCAGTGGCGTGCCAACCATTTTACAAAATTGAATCATAACTTGGACATTTTTATTCGTAGATCATTAGTTCATTATCTCAAAATGCTTATATAATACCCCTCTATACGTAGTTAAATTTATGCGGTATAATTAATTTACACCCTGTATATGCGTCAGTGTATTCAATCCCTCCGTAAGTATATACAGATCGCATAAACTATAGAGGGGGGTGTTTGTCCTTGCGTACACACGAGGTCCTAAGTTCGATGTTCTTGGCGTTATCATAGCTTTGGCAGTAATCCCTTAAAAATCAATGGGATGATGCTTGGTTCTTAATATTGTTGTGAGTTCTAACTATTTATTAATGAAAACTGGTATTTTAATAGGCTTCTTGTTTATTGCAACACGAACCAAAATTATGTTGGTAATGAATGGCGACACTATATTTTAGAAAAAAAATGGGAATATAATGGTACTGTACATCAACTATACGTAGACTTCAAAAAAGCATATGATTCTATTAAGAGGGAGAAGTTATATAGTATCCTGTTGGAGTTCGGAATTCCTAAAAAGTTAGTTAGACTTATATGAATATGTCTAAATGGCACAAAGAGTAGGGTGCGTGCAGGCAAACAGTTTTCGGACCCTTTTGAAATCCAGTATGGGTTGAAGCAAGGAGATTCACTATCTCCTCTACTATTTAATTTTGTACTAGAGCATGTCATTAAATCTTTAGAGAATGAGGAAGGCTTACAACTGAATGGTTTCAATAAGCTGTTAGTTTATGCTGACTATTTAACTCATGCCCCAAATGGGAGTCAATGACCAATCACGTTTCAATGATTTCTGTTTTACAACCAATCAGAGTCGTGTTTCACCAAATATTTATCAGTGTTATAATTACCATATTAAAGAAAGCTCATCCTTACAATATTGCGTTCCTTTGGCAATAAATAGTATGATCTGGTTGCAGTGATAAACAAAACGAAGCAGTAGAAGCGTAACTATCGTTTCTCATTTGTTTTCAAACATCGCCGTTTACATTAAATATATAAATATTTTAAAATAACTGTATTTAAATAATGATTTGTGAGTAAACATCTTAATTTTATTCGTTAAATAGTCCTAACAAATGCCACTCTTGATTTCCAAATTCTCTAGATAAATTCACTCCTCACTTCGTGAGTCGTGAATTTATCGATAATTTGGAAATCACTCGTGGCATTACTTATGATGATGTAGTACTATTGAGCGATAACCAACAGATACTAAAGGCAAACACGCACACACTACTGACTAACTCTATGAAATTGGGACTGGAAGTAAATATCAATAAAACTAAATATATGGACACACGTAGAAATACATTATATAATCGAAGTGGACAGCTAATGACAAATGAGGGAAATTTTGAGGAAGTGGCTGAATTAAAATATCTAGGAACAATAATCACAAATAGGAATGACATGCAGAAAGAATTGAACATAGGTTCAATTCTGGAAATGCGTGCTATTATGCATTGCAGAGACTTTTGATGTCCCAACTCCTTTAAAAAAAAAACGTTAAATTGAAAATATGTGAAACTATTATTCTACCAGTTATATTATATGGTTGCGAAACATGGACTCTTACTTTAGGGGAAGAAAGGAGATTATGAGTATTTGAGAATAAAGTTCTTAGGAAAATGTTTGGACCAAAGAGAGATGAACAGACAGGTGAATGGAGAAGACTTACATAACAGTGAACTACGTGGTCCTTATAGGAAGCCAGATATAATAAGAACAGTTAAGTCTCGTAGACTGCGATGGGCAGGACATGTGGCACGAATTGGAAATGAAAGACGTGGCATCGAAACTTCTTGTAGGAAGACCAGAGGGAAAACGCCCAGTTGATAGACTAAGAATGCGGTGGGAGAATAACATTAATTATGATTTGAAGGAAGTAGATTATACAGGGAATGATTGGAAAGCATTAGCTCAGGATATGGAAGTATGGAGAGTTTATATCCGCGCGGCCATTAACCTACGGGTTCGATAGTGCCAGTGAGTAAGTAATGAATGGCGACACTGCTCGCCCCGTTCATATAGCCTATGCACTTATTGCGCTTTTCTGTACATTTTAATGATTCCAACTACGAATCATATCATCCACCATTTACTCGTCAACGAGCAAATAAATCGAATAAGATTTTATTCTCAATCTGCCCAATTTGACACAACAAAGAATTTTTAGTATATGCAGAACAAAATGTCTGCCTACTGGTGCATTGAGTCAGCAACTCACTAACTTTACGCGCCAAGATCTTTGGGTACTTTCTTACTATCCTGTGCAAAAGCAATGTTGCCATAACGAACAACATAGAGGATAAATTATACAAACAAATAAATAAAGATAAGAATTACAGTATTACCATTTGAGGAAGTTCTCAACATAACCATTAGAAAATTTCAGCCTCAACGTATCTCAACACATCCGTGAAATCTTATTTTCAATCCTTGTAAATAATTATGCTATAACTAACTCACTGGCACTTTCGAACCCATAGGTTCATGGCCTCGCGGATATAATCTCTCCATACATACCTCTCCTGAGCAAATATTTTCCAATCGTCTCCTGTATAATAATCTACTTCCTTCAATTCGTGGTTAATGCTATTTTGCCATCGCATTCTTGGTCAACGAAGTGGGCGTTTTCCCTATGGTTTTTCTACAAGAAGCTTCCATGCCCTTCTATCATTCCACATTCGTGCCAGATGTCCTGCCCATCACAGTGTACGAGACTTAACTATTAATATATTTGGTTTTCTATGAAGATCGTGTAGCTCACTGTTATGCAGTCTTCCCCATTCGCCTGTCTGTTCATCTCTCTTTGGTCGAAACCTTTTTCCTAAGAACTTTATCCTCAAATTCTCCTCCCTAAAACCAGCGTTTCGCATCCATATAACTGGGAGAATGATAGTTTATATTTTTCAGTTTAACTTTATTTTTTAGATAGAGAGAGTAGAGATTTACATTATTTCCAACAAACATCAATTTTTTAGATTGATATGTTTTATGTATATATGTGATTCAAGTCATATAGGATGTAGAAACACTGGTTTCGTCACTAGTTTTGAGGGCGTGGAAAGTAAGTGGGAAGAGGGTTTAATTTGCAGCGCATAATTCTCTTCTTGCAATCATTTCATTACAAGTCCACGGGTGGTTCACTTTATTACCCTGCTCCCTACCAATTTCTTTCCGTTAATTTACATTAACGAACACACTAAAGTGCGATATACTTTAATTTGTTTTAAATTTCTCATTTCATTTTTTTATCATGACGATTTTCAAATTTCTTTCAATACATGTTTTGCAATGTGTAATATATTTAAACAGTGGCGCTCTCCGTTGATTAGATTTAACTCCCAACTCTTGTAATGTTGATTTATTTTTATTTTTTCCTTGGTTTAACCTCTTCCTTCGTAGGCACTTTTACATATCCCCGCCACCCGCAGACACGATCTGTCGCGAGAGAATTTTAAAATCTGGATCTCCTACTTTTTTTTTTCTTTGCCACAGGAACGTAGAGGATCTCCCCAGAATAATGATCAGCTCAGTTCCAGGGCCACCTTCGAGACAGTTCGGTTTAACTATTTGGAGTATATTAATAGTATTAATATACAAAATTTACTATGTTTGTGTATAATATTGTGTATCTACTATATATATATATATATATATATATATATATATATATATATATATTCATTGTTTATGTACATTCTTTATATATGAGTGTAGGTGTGTAGCCATGTATGTATTTGTTTATATATTCATATGTTTATTTCTATTTTTTTTTTCATAGAAAAAAGAAATGCATGTACGGCCAAGCAGGCCCATGTGCAATATAAATGCAGATGCATTTAATTTCTTTCGAAAAGTCAATAAAATTCCATTACTTACAAAACTATTTGGAGGTAACGCTGGTTGTAGCGTTTGGATTGTTCGCAACACCAAAACAGGCAGAAAAGTTGCCGCATCAACAAGGCATTTATTTGCTCCGCTCCAATTGCAACGTGTACTAAAACATGTTATACACTAGGCTATTATGAAATAAGTTTACGGTTTTGTACTTGTAGTTTGTTACATGTGAAATGTTTTGAACGAATAGTGATGAGTTTATATTTTACTAACGTGAAAATTATATAACATTGTAAATAAGTTTCATGCGATATTTATTATATAAACTCTGTTTAAATGTTTGTGTTGAATAGCTGTGATCATCTATAACTGTTATAAATTCGCCCTATCGTTTCTTCAGAATTAGGCCTTCCACAACATTACTGTAATATAGTATATTGATTATGTTGTGAGAACTTACTGTACTCACAGAAAAAGAAAGTCCTAAGAAGGAATACAGCTGAACCGATCGCGACGCGAGTCTAGGTTGTATTGTACACTTCGAAAACATAGTTTGCTAATTTGTCATGTTCAGTACAACGGTACAGTAATCGCCACATCATCACTAGCTAATGGTATTCGAGGAATCCACCTGCATGTAAACTCAACATCCCCCTTGGTACTATCAACATTATTAACATTGATGGAATTGGTAACTCTATGTTATTTTCAATATTTTCATTTATTATAGGCAGTAAAAAATCTATAACTATTGTGTTGTGAAAACTATATATTTTCTTAAAAGCCATACATATCCATTTCGTTCAACAAACTTCACAAATTCCTCAAAATCATTCTCGGTATAAATTTTGAAAATACATGTAGGTATTTCATTTGAGGGTTGAGTTCCTTTAAACAATCTCTCCTATGACTGAGGGACAGCTATAAATTTGAAATGAATATAAGTAGACACTTAAGGGTTCGCTCATTTTTAAGTATATGAATTTTACTCTAAGTTTTACAGCGTGGAAACAACTTCTGGTGGTTTATCGGTGAGTTTCTGTAAGCCATGATGGCCTCTTTACATCAAAATACTCATCCAATATCTGTGAGCATCTGGAAAGAATATAGGTTCCTTTATCAAATACTTTGCCAACATTCCTGAACGACGTCTGACAGTTTGTTCGTTTCCACTCTGTAGAAAATATTAAAATGTTAATCTGTTTTCTGATTCTATTCATGTGCAGAAGAGCATGAAGTTGAATTGAATTTGAAACAATAAACACGCGACCACATTTCATACGATCGCAATGTGTTCGTGCCTATCTGAACCTGGGATTTCCTCCTGGAAAATCATTATTCAGTTATTTTAGTCTCACTTTTATGTGTGTTCTTGTAAGAGTATTACATTTCATTCTCAGAATATAAAGCTGTGCTTGTATAAGATTCGTTTTACGGTATTATTAGAGACAGAAAACGAAGCTGGTATTATGGGTGACTTTTTATGCCACTGTATCTCAACCTGAGAGGGGGAGTCCCTCTGTGGGGTTATAATAACTTTGGAGCGCATGCTCATATTTTAATATTCTGGATTTTAAAATAGGATGGTGATACAAGGGTAACATTTAGATTAGCTTAATTGAGTGATAAATATAAATGGTAATTACTCACAGCCTCTATCGAACCCTGCCGCGCGGACGTAAGCTCTTCTCCATACAAAACAATCCTAAGCTAACGTTTTCCAATTCTTCCCTGAATACTTGAGGAATGTGGGAAAAAAACTTGACAACTAACAAAGTGTTTTATTGACATAATCGGGAATAAAGCCGATATGCGTGTAATAAATCTGTTTTGATTTTTTTTCTCCTTTCACAGCTAGTCAGAAATGAGTTAGACTTTTTTTATTATACAAATAGCATTATGTATAAAAAGTGAATGATAATGTAAAAAATTAATTTCTGACAAATATGTGGGTTGTCAAGATTTTCGCCCACAACTTCCCAATTAATTTCCCTCATATCATGGTCAGTGTTTTTCTCCCGCCTCGTTCTTGGAGTATCTACTGGATGCTTTCCCCTTGATTTCTTTTCAAGAGGTTTCTGTCCTGCTCTCTCATTCCCCTTTCATGCCACAAGTCTCCCATCCATCGTGATCCACAAACTTACTCTTCTTATTACATCTGGTTTCCTATAAAGATTATGTAGTTCACTGTTATTCAATTTTCTCCATTCGCCTGTCCGTTGTCTCTTTGGGCCAAAAATTTTCCTAAGCACTCCATTCTCAAATATTCGTAATATTTTATTCTTTCTTAAACTATTTCGCATTCATATAGTTATTGAAAGAATCACCGTTTTATATATGTTTGGAGAGAAGTTGGGATGACAAGAGTCTTGTAATGCATAACAACATGCGTTTACAGATTTGAACCAATGTTTATTTTCTTTCTGCATCTCATTCTTGTTTGTAATAATTGTCCCTAGGTATTTAAATACGATACAAACTGCAACATGTGTCGAATGCAGTAATTTGAAGATGTACTGGAAGGATATCACAAGTGCGAAGAGGATATAAACTAACCAGATATTATGGCATGGTCATGTGAAAAGAGTGGAAAAAGACAGATGGCCAAAAAGAGCTTGAATTATAGTTCAGGGAACAGAAGGAGAAGAGGAAGACTTGAAACGCAGTGAAGAGAAAGAATTAAAATGACTACGCTCGACAGGACAATTAGAGAAAATTAATGGAATGACAGAGAGACATGGTGATAGAAATTCAGGATGCGGGAAAGGATGTAGGATCCTCTCTTGATTGATGATAAATTAATATTAAGTATATTTCAAACTATTTTTAAATATATTTCCAGGAAATCGATTCATTCAAATGTCCGCAGAAATTAGTTTGATAAGCGTGAACTTCGGGTGAATTAGGAGTGTTTATTGTCTGTACTAAATCAAGTAAATTGTTTTATTAACAGACTTCTGTGAATGGTACGTTTTAATTTTATACCAAAGCACATCTACCTCCCATTATTAAGGTTAAGAGGCGTACGAGGAACTAGAGCACGATGAAAGGTTGGTGACCGTTGGCAAGATTTGAGACGCGGGTATCGACCGGGCCATAGCGTCTAGCAGCGCCTCTTACTATCTAGACCCCCTACTCAGCAACAAGAATAACAACCCCATTCTGACTTCACCATCCAACATATCTCCTCATACAAAACTCATAAAATCTTAATATAGATCTATTCTTGATATAATTTTTCGAATAAGCTATAGATTTTTCACTCAATCCACACTCAACATATCTAAAGGAAAAAATCTATTACATAACAACGTCTAATTGAATATGTCTATTACCATTTGGTATAGGCCAAA
This sequence comes from Diploptera punctata, assembly GCA_030220185.1. NCBI lineage: Eukaryota > Metazoa > Arthropoda > Insecta > Blattodea > Blaberidae > Diploptera > Diploptera punctata. The sequence goes on along the minus strand of JASPKZ010002692.1, from coordinate 833,780 downwards.
ATGCCCAAATTTGCTGTGTCTAACATTTGATGTTATGCCTAATGGATTTTCATGTATAAGACTAAGATGTGTAATTTCCATACACACATCAGAACAATACATTGTAATAGCGATTAATTACCTCGAAAAAAATATAAGTATTGATTTCAGCGAATTATGAAGGAAAGTAACTATTGACATCGTTCTCATGAAAATGTTTTTATTTTATTTTTACAAATCTGCATATGTCAATGGTCAGGAATCACAGAGTTCTAGTTTTTTTTTATGAAGAAACATTTTAATTTACATTGCGAGACCTGTTTGGCCGTACGTGCATATTTTGTTATATGAATAAAGAAAAAAAAATACGAATATTTAAACACATACATACATGGTTACACACCTAAGCCCGTACATAAAAATACATAAAAACACATGAATATATGTAAGTCTACGTCTACAGTTCATACGCAATAATAACATCTACACTCATACATAAAGAAGACCATGTGTATAGGTATAAAAAATTAATTAAATGTCTCATTTTTAAATAATAGAAATAAAAACTAGTTACAGAAGAGATAAAAAACCCACATACACCCACCCACGCGCATGCCACTCCACTCCCCGCAGAGAGCAAATGCGCTAGCAAGCTACTCAACTATAACTACTTATTATATAATACAATTGAAGCTCGGAAATAAATACCATATTGAAGTTATTATTGATAATACATATTTCCTCATTGATCTCCAGTTTTGATTGAAGTTGAGTGTCAATAGACATTGTGAGAATAAAACAAGAATTTGTATTTTGATTACTAATTGGCATTAGTAATAAGAATTCTAAAAAAAAAATGATTTTAGAACTGTATGGTTTTAGACCATCTATATATATAATTTGTGCGTGGGGGGAATACGCCATAGCGTAGTTGGTTAAGCCAATATGCTACAATCCGGAAGATCGAGGGTTCGAATTCCAGTGGATACGGGGTTTTTAAACTGACCCAAATAGTCTGGGGCACCATGGACCTGGGGATGACTCAGCTCTAACGGAAATAGAATAGAATAGAATATGGAATTTATTGCCTTTTTTTTCAGAATAAAGAAAATACATATGCATTTACATTGCGCACGGGCCTGCTTGGCCGTACGTGCATTATTTTTCCACGAATAAAAAAAAAATAAAACTAATAATATAAACTAATACCTACAAATACACCTGTATCAAAAAACAATAACAGGCTACATATAAGTAAAATCTATGTCTGCACTAAATCAAAATAATACATATCTACATTCATCCACATTCCGTACATAAATATTAAAAAAAAATGCTAGAAAACAAATTAGAAAAAAAAGCACACACACACACACCTACACACCCCCACACTTATACACACCGCACGCTCATACCCCCTCCCCCCGTCCCTGCAGACATTAAGTGCACTATCAGACTATTCAACTTATCAGACCTACTTATTATATAACATGATTAAAGATCGAAAACAAAGACCATATTGAGATTCTTCTTATTGTTAATACATATATCCTTAATCTACAATTTTTTTATATCTCAATTTTCTTACTGTACCCAAAAATTTGCATGTTTTTGATTCACTCTCGATCCGTCCTAAAAGATCCCAACACCCCACTCTCCCTCGATCCGACCTGAGAAATCTCTCCGGCAGCATCTGTAATCTAAGTTGTTCTGTCTCTCTACAGAATGCTATAATATGCTGCCAGTTTTCATGGTCATCGCATAGTGGGCATAGTTTAATGCCTTCCTCATTTGTTAAATTATGGGCCATCCATCCCCCCAAATGAAACCATGCAATAGCACTTTTATCATCCTCATCCGAAGAGTCAATATATTTCTCCCTTCCCCACGAAAGTTTCAGTTCTATCTAAATAAGTACAGACGCTTGTTCTAGGGATAAATGCGGCTGTAATGCAGGGGTGCCAACCCGACTGACATCAAGTGCCAATTGTACAGAAAAGTGGGAGCCTTGACATCCTACTACCCCAAGGGCCTTCTAAGGCTGTAATGCGATCACTTTACCTATTATGTGCGTGCGTGTGTGTGTGTGTGTGTGTGTGCGTGCGTGCGTGCGTGCGTGCGTGCGTGCGTGCGTGCGTGCGTGCGTGCGTGCGTGCGTGCGTGCGTGCGTGCGTGCGTGCGTGCGTGCGTGCGTGCGTGCGTGCGTGCGTGCGTGCGTGCGTGCGTGCGTGCGTGCGTGCGTGCGTGCGTGCGTGCGTGCGTGTGTGTGTGTGTTTTAGTCTGTATGTGTCTATAGCGCTGTAGCGCCCACAGTTTTCTTTTTGAGACCAAACTCGACATATAGCATTCAATTAACAAAACTAAGTTCAAGTTTTGTTAACCAGAAAAATCGGACCAATGTTAGTGGGCGTTCGCCTGAAACGAAAATTTAAAAATCGTTCTAGCGACAGCAATTTTCTATATCGCAATGAAACTCGATTTATCCCACTGAAATAAAACGAGAAAGGTATTTTCTAAGAATCAGCCAAATCTGACCATTATAAGTAATTTTTAAATCGCTATAGCGACTGCTATATTTGTTTCCTCGATATGTTACTGCATACATACGATTTAATTAACTATATATATATATTCCTTAAATCAGCAAAATCAGATAAATAGGGCTTTCTGAGGAATAGCTTAGTTTATACAGTTCCTGCCTGACGGACATTTTTCAAATGTGATTTTTAAAATGTTAAAATGAATGCATTATTTGTGTTATTTTAGTAATATTTCCCAGCTTAGTAAGTAGTTGGCAAACTGCTAAGTACATAACACAATGTACTACTCACTTGAGCTTTGCTTTAAAATAGTGTTCCACTTAAAACAAATGTCTCAATAAATTGTAGGTCACATCCTTACTCTAGGGAAGTATTTAAATGTTTCGCAAATTAATTATGTGGAAATAATCATATTTCATAAAAATCTTCTTTACAAATCTAGCATTTAGTTCTACTTTATTGGCCAGTTTTTTGTTCGTAATCATGGAATTACTTTATGGAGTTAACGTTTTAAGCAATTTACAAAGGTTTAAAAATTGTACATTTAGTCCAATTATTCATCTTTCTCTTTAGAACTTGTGAAATTAGACTTTTTGATCTTAAATTAATATTTAATTTAGTCATTGCTCTATTGGTGTTTTTTTATTTGGATATTTAACATTATTAATATGTGATGGCACATGGAGAATTTTAGTGAATCACAACTTGAACAGCTAATGAAAGGAGTAGATATATTACTATACTATTTATGAAGAGCCAAGAATTGGCTGGATGGGAAATTTAATGAGATTAGAGGACAAGAGAATTCTTTATAGAGTTTTTTGTTCTGAAAGCCTTATGAAAGACGGTTAATGGACGGCAAGGGACCAGAGGATTGATGATGTGGAGTACGTCTTGAGGATTATATAAGTGAAAAGATGAGATAGAGAACGTTAACAGCGAATACAGCAGTATTGTTAAATAGGCTAGAACGCACTCTGGGTTATATGATACCGATTGAAGAAGAAGGCGGCCGTGGCCGTAGATTAAATGCTTGCAATCTAACACTTCAGTAATAAACTTTATATTAGAAATATATTCAATAAATGATGATTCAACAATATCGCGTCGACTGGGAAGAGCATATTCAGAGAATGGAAGAAACAAGATTGCGCAAGGTAGCAGCATATCATTATAAACCAAAGGGATTAAGGGATGTAGGAAGATCTAGGAAGACATGGAAGGAATCATTGTGATTTCGGAACAGGCGAATCGCCTAAACCTTGAAGTGAAGGTGATGATGATGATGATCATCATCATCGTCATCATGTAAATATATCGTTTCCTATGATTAGTTTACTTTTTATGTTTTTTTGCAGCTCTTGCCTCTTTAAAGTCCCACGGGAGACGTGGATACGTAAAAGTACCATCAAGGAGAGAGGTTAAACTAAGGAAAGGATAGAAATAAAGAAAAAATAAATTATGTTTCCAAATATGAATAAATATCCGGTTATACACCTGCAGACCAGGTAAAAAATGCCATAATCAGCGAAGAATTAAAAATGTTCAGTATAACACAAACAATTGACACCATATAAGAGAATGGATGGACCATATTAGCAGGATGGAAATAATAGAGTCCCAAAGTTATTATTATAGTATAAACAAGAACTGCGGGAAGAACTACAAGAATATGGAAAGATTTATTTAAAACTCCCTGATTTCTGAACAGGGAAGAGGTCCAAATCATGTAGATGATATTAGTTTTTGTGTAATGTCATAGCATAGTTGGTTAAGGTGTAAATTCATAATATTATCTTAATGTAATTAATGTTGTCCATCTGACTTGTTTTGTTAAATATTCAAACATGAAGATTTGTTTAATATGTTGACAATTTAATAGCGTACTGTACACGTAATGGCCATATGTAAGATAACTAGACCCACTAATAGAACTGTCGTGACTGCTAATGTTGAGATGGTATCGGAAGTTATGTATTGCTACCATTTCGTGACATTTCATTTGCTTATTTAAACCCTGATGTGACTTGTAACATTTATCCTCAGCGATCTAATGTTTCAGTGCGAGACAAAATTAAAGGCTTATATGTAAACTTTCTACTCTTGTTCGGTGCGGCGTAATGATAGATCGAGGGATGAGATGAGATGAAACCCTATATAATTGAAGATCTTAGATGTATAAGGATGCCGGCTGGCCAGGGCAGTTGCACAAACACATGGACAAATTAAATAGAACAGAAGAGATGACATGAGTACAGAGAGAGAGAGAGATGTGGAAAGTTCTGCTGCCATACACTTAAGTATTGGCGGTGAGCAATCCAATTTTGTTTCTCCTTTATAGGTAGACCATTGGGTTCCTGTTTGCACATTAGCCCCGGTGTTTAAATTTTGAATTTGGTTAAGGTTCATGGCAAATGATAGCAGTGTTGTATTGTGGTTATAGGTTTTTCAGGTAGTGGAAGATCTTTCTTGCAGGTTTGTTATTGGCTTGTTTGCTGGGTTTTCCGTTTGTGTGTGTGTGTGTTTGTTTTTTTAGCTTTGTTTATATTTACACTTGCTTTAGTTTGTAGTTTGCTTCAGTTAATTTGTATAAGATTTTTGTTGTATTTCTGCTTTTGAAATGAAATCTTCCAATACCCCCCCTCCTCTGTCGAGCAATATGGAAATTAGTAGCGAATTAAGGGGTGAGTATTAAGTCGGAAGCAGACCTTTTAGGGGTTCTGTAGAAATGGTGGAATGAATTTTTTGGCAAGAAGAAATCCTGATGAAACCAACCTGACTCCGATTTGTCCACTACGAACCTCACATGGGGTGACCGTGACGGGAACTTCGATTCAGAGATGGACGGGCGAATATCTAACCAACTTGCGCTACTGAACCGCCTTCACAAGGTGTATATGTTGATCAAAATATCTATATGTCACGTTTTTTTTTGTGCTAATCATGTTATCTTGGATTTGTATTGATGTCACTACGAACCAAAACAGAAAATTCAATCATGTGTCTTGTAAAGTACAGACAATTACACTAAAAAAGAGTTTTGAATTGGATTCCAGCGGGATGTAAAGGTAGAGTTAGATAAAAAACATATAGCTGCAGGCCATAAAGAAAGCTATGAATGAAAAAGAATTTGCAAGATCGGACTGGGGAGATAGAGGGGTATGAGGCAAAAAGATAGAGAGTGTAGAATATTGGTCACAGGAAAATATGATACGGCCATAACATTGTGCATGATGATGATGATGATGATGATGATGATGATGATGATGATTGCCTGGCTTTGACAAGGATATATTTATCGCTTAGAGAGAGACTTCCAGAAATATGGATTCGAAATTGATCTAGGTAAATTTTTTAATTCATTTTTCACCCTCCTCATATCCTATACCTATATGAGCTGAACTTGGACTTAAACGGCATCAAGAGTGTTGCTATTTATCTAAGCGTCCCCGAAAATTATGAATTCGACACTATATCAATCGTTTTCGATTATTTTAATGTTACCCGCTCTGACCCCCCTAGAGGTGCTAGGAGTCAAACTTGAGTTTCAGTATCAATCAGCTTATCAATCCTAAAACTAAGAGTTCATTAATATCGATGGTTTTCGATTATTTTTAAATGTCATCCCCCTCTCACCCTCTTAGGAAATGTAAAAAAGCTAAATGTTTTTCGTATTTTCAAGTAAGCTAATACACCTACCATCTGGTGTCCATTTTATGAAGTACGAGCTTCAATATCTATTTTCGTGATTATAATCAAATTGTAAAATATTGTTTCTCGAACACAGTTTTTTATCATGCTCTCCTTTCTACTATATTTATTTCTTACTATTAATATATAAACTTTTGTGTGAATGGCATGAAGATGAAGTTGTCAATTTAAATTATTTATATATTTAAATGGACGAATTAATCGGATTAAAACCATTTTCTTAATTGACTTCTCTCTCTCTCTCTCTATCTCTATTACTCTAACTCTCTATCTCTCTATCTCTCTATCTCTCTATCCCTCTCTCTCTCTCTCTCTATCTCTCTCTCTCTCTCTATCTCTCTCTCTCTATCTCTCTATCTCTCTCTCTCTCTCTCCTCTCTCTCTCCTCTCTCTCTCTCTCTCTCTCTCTCTCTCTCTCTCTCTCTCTCTCTCCCCCTCCCTTTAATTTATTTCCTTCCCCTTCTCGTTATGCTGGGTAAAGATAGTCTTCCTCATTTTATTAAAAACCCCATCCGTAGCAAACCGCTTAATTAAAAAAAAAAAAACATGTTTCCAGATGTCTCTATTATTACGCATTTTTATTCTCTATCTCTTTACCTTAGTTTAATCTCTCGCTTGTAGGTATTTTTTTACTTGGGCCACGCCAACTGGTTATTACAGGGACACGACCTGTCGGAAGAGGATTTGAAACTATGGATCGCGCGCGCGCACACACACTCTTCTTTGACTACAAGCTCGAGACCAAGCTCTGTGTGTTTGCGGGGAGAAGTGTGGGGAGTGGGCAGAGGTACACTTCTATGCTTCTCATATACTAACAGCTGAGTCAGCAAATTCCTTTCAGACACACGGAGCTGGGTCCCGAGCAGTACATGAGGATATGGAAGGCCTCCCCAGATGAGTGGTCAGGTCTACTTCCTAGACATCACGAACATTTAAGATAAGACACACCATTGACTCATAATACATACACACATTGGTGCGGATGATTGTGATGACCAGATGATGTTCAGGGTCATTTTTGGCCTTGAAGTTTCCTGATATTTGTCTTATAGGCGAGGAAAGAAATAGGGGGAAAAAATCGCGCAGGAAACCTGTCCTGGCCGGGGATAGAAACCGGCCTGCGTACCAGGCAATGACTCTACCCAGAGACCACTGCGATGGACACGAATTTGTATTGCTCGCCAAACAGATTGTTTTATTCGAAATTAATATCAAATTCAATCAACTGGATCATACAGATATCTATTTTTCCCCCAAGGGCATATGAAAAATATATAAATTATATTATCTAAAAAAAAATTTCTTATCGCTCAGTGGCTGCTATAGTGACAATTAAATATGACTATTTAACTCATGCCACAAATGCTAGTCAATGGCCAATCACGTTTCAATGAATTTTGTTTTACAACCAATGACAGTCGTGTTTCACCTCGCTCTTTATCGATTTCTCTTTATCAGCTTCTGCTTTTGTGATTAAAAAAAGCTCCTCCTTTTTAATGTTCTGAACAGGACAGAATATTATTTTTCTTCAACAAATACATTGAATTTAGCAAATAATGAACAGATTCCTTGATTTTACTGAGTTGTTTACTAAAAAAATAAATGAATAACCCGTAATGTTGATTATGATGTATAGTTTGATGTGTTTCATTATTTCTCCACTTGGGTACATTCTTACAATATTGCGATCTTGTTTGGTAATACATAATATGATCCAGTTGCAGTGAATGAACATAACCTCACATTTCTTATGTGTTTTCAAACATCGCCGTTTGCGTTAAATACATAAATATTTTAAACTATAGTTAAACAATTATTTGTGAGTAAACAGCTTAATTTTATTCGTTAAATAGTCCTAACAAATGCCAGTCTTGGTTTCCAAAGTCTCTAGATAAATTGGAAATCACTCGTGGCATTACTTACGATAACTTTTAGTTTCATCAGAGCAGCTTCATGGTCTTGAGGTCAGAGCTTCAGACTACAGTTCATGAGGTCCTGGGTTCGATTCCGCTCGGAATAGGAATCTTTCCTTAAAGCAAATTTTCCCGTGGTTGCCTGAAATTTAGGTTAAGTTTAGGTTTAAGACCTCTTCTGGTGATTATTTACCATTTATCCTTCATCATATCATCAGATTAACGTACTTGGGCTTCCAGGTACCCAATGTCAAAATACTTGGAGACAATGCCAGATATGTTGTGAGTGATGGCATTAAAAAAAAGTTACACACATAAGGATTATAGAGAAGATTTTTTAAGTCTTCTGAAAAATGTAATTAAATATGTCATTTTTCAGTTTTGTCACTGTAGGAGCCAGTAAGCAAAAATACCCTCGCGGGTCTCGTTTAACTTATATGTACAGTACATAATTACATTTAAATAATTTTAGTTACATTTCAGATTTCAATCTATATTTCATACTTTTGACACTTTGATAAACTATTTATTTTCAGTCTAAAATCATAAATATATTTTGCTTATACTTGCGAGAATGTGAACTGGAGTACTATTTTCGAAACAAGTGTCATAAGTATGAAAATAACATTTTTTTGTGAAATCTGATAAATTTGTATGGGTTAGTTTCGGTAACTTAAAAAATATAACCTATTTACTGTTATAAGATTAGAATATGGAAAACAATTATTTCAAGAGATATGTTCCCAATATCTGCTATGAGACTGGCAGTATGTTTCATAATGGATCCAGAACTACAGAAGCAAATTCAACTTGAGCATAGTAAAATTTTGATAATCCTATAATTAATTATAGATTCGACATATTCGGATATATTTAAATTGGTTATTAGTAGGGCTCAAAAAGTAGCGGTATCTTAGATACCTTACTTTTGCAGACGACCAAGGTCTAATATCTTGCTCAGAAAATGGTCTACAGAAATCACTCTTTCAATAAATAACATTATACAAAATTATAATTTGAAAGTGTCAATCAGTAAAACGAAAATTTTAGCTTTTAAGGGATCAGATACCGTGAGAGCTAAAATATTCTGGAGGAGAAACCCGTTGAACAAGTGAACCATTTTAAATACTTGGATTATGAAATCTCATATTTTAAAAATGAAGATCTGTTTAACAAACTTAATACATTTAATTATATATGTGGCGCAATTAAAATAATATTTAAAAAACACAAGAATGGTAACAAAACTAAAAATTTTATAAAGCCGTGGCAGTCCCCTTACTATTGTATGGTAGTGAATTTTGGGTTTTAACTAAAAGAGAAGAGAAGATCATAGAAGCAGCTGAAATGAGATTTCTGAGAAGTGTGGCTGGCTGCAAACTTCTAGATAAAAGAAGTGAAGATATTAGAAATGAGCTTAATATTTTTAAACTTTTAGATAAAATAAAAGAGTCTAGAAAAACTGGAAAGAACATGTTCAAAGAATGAAAGATGGTCGTATTCCAAAAATTATACTTAATTACAAACCAAGAGGAGACAGGAATATTGGTAGACCGAAAAAGAGATGGATTCAACTTTTTGAATGGGAATCTATGAGACCGGAACAAGCCACACGAGCTTAATCCGTGATTGATGATGATGATGATGATGATGATGATGATGATAAAAAAAGAATTTTTCCTTTACTCGTTTGTGTTGAGACCAGCTCTGAGATCAATTAATAATGCTTTTGTAGCGCGAATGACATCGTATGAATCTTGAAATAACACAATAACATTATGCAAAACAAAAATGGACAGATATTAGCTTATAAAGAGTTACTTTGGTTACCTTTTTAAGTTTACGACTTATTTGAATTTTTCTTTTAGATTTAGCGTATTCCCCTAAAATTCATCCATAATATAATTCATAAATATCTTTCAACGTTACGTATTGTTAATATGGCATTTTTGAGTTTATTTTATCTCAACATCTCAGGTATTTTCCGCACTTCCTTTGGACAGAATCCACACACACGCAGCACACCTCCGATCGTCACAACTGCTAATTTTTTTTTTTCAAAATACTGTATACTGCCTTTTGCCCTGGAATCCCCAATAATTATTTAAAGTTATTTGGATTTATTCACAACAAAATATAATATTTTAAAAGGAATACTGCGCAGCGTTTAAAATGCAAGGACAATGGAACCCATGATCTTACACTCCTCTGAACTGACTACTTGGCGATCATGTGATAGGTAGTTCGAGCTTCTCACCGGTCTCATAAAGAGCGTTCTATTTTCTCATAGTAGAATAGTGATTTTCTAAATAATGGTGGTAGTTTGCCATACATTTATGTAATTGTATTCTAAGATATTACTAAGTATAGAGGTTCGTGGAACAAAACTCAGTCGAATTCGACCGATTTTAAGGGCGTATAAACCCTGAACATGGCTTCTTTCGGAAGAGAAGCAAAGCCGTGGGTTCTGTGTCGAATACTTGTGGAGATAAAAGAATCTCAAGTCTGAAATGAGAGCTCTCTGTGCAAAATTTGTAGGCCATTTCACTCCCAAAATAGTAATTGCCAAGTTAATAATCTGAGTCATTAGAGAACTTTGTTAAATAAAATTTTATCTTTAAGAACAACAGTTCTTGTGTCAACAAAAAATAGTAGTAATTTAAATGTGTACGTGCTTTTAAAAAAATAACTAAAAATGGCAGTAAATCAGCCTATATAAAACGAAACACTTTGTATAAACTCAAATAAATCAAGCAGTAACTTTAGCCCGACTCAATGAACTGGAAGTGTTTAAACGATAAGGAGATCGCGAATTTAGTTTGCTTTTCAGAGAAAAAAAATACAAGTTCCACTTATAAAGACATGAAACTGACCCTAAAAAAAATATTTTTCTAGCAAATAAGAAGCATATTACCTTGAATTTTGGTAAGCCTAAACGAAATCAATTATCAATTGTAATTTTTTACTAATGTTATCGTTAACCTCGGATATCGATAGACTATTTAATTTGTATTTTATTGAAAGAAAATTCAATAAATTTATATTATATGAAATCCTTCTATCATATTTATTATGAAAGATAATCACTGAACACACTGTTGTATCTTCCTCCGCACTTGTTCACAGGCAACCCATTAGACGCTCTAGTTAAGAGGGTTGCAAGCGGCGAGATGGTAGGCGCAGGTGTGGATATTCAGTGTCTATCTTTCTCCCTCAAAATGTTAGTTTAAGGAAAGATAAAAAAAGGTAAAAACGAGATCTAGTTTTCAGAATCTCCATTACCCTTCACAAAAAGTTTCGTTTACAGTCGTTCTTATAAAACTGACTATAGCCCGTATCAAAATACACTACGAGGCTTCACTTTATTTCTCTAACAATTTTCCAGGTTCTTTCATGCCTTTAATTTAATGAAATAAAATTAATTCTCACTATGTTAACCTTGTTTCCGTCCGATTATATATTTACCTTATTCGCAGTGAAAGTGTTTGAAATTATAAATTCCTGCCTCTCGGAAACCTTGCGTGATTGAGAAAACCCGATATCATATTTGAATTCAGGAGAAAGAATACTATCAGAATCACATATTTTTCTTTCTGAGACCAAGAAAAAGTATATTTTTTGTTGCTCAGTTTAATAGGAAAACCAGAGCGAGATCCCCCATGAATGAGATGAAAGATAATATTATCATTTGAGGGAAGTGAATTATATAGGGAATGATTGGAAATATATTAACTCAGGATAGGGATGTATGAACAGGTATTATCCGTGCCTCCATGAACATCCTCGTCGATAGTGTTATTTAGTTGTGTATTTTCGACTCATACAAATTTTCTCTCAGTCCTCATTAAAGAACTAAGTTCTGTGTGTGCACAATTCTCTGACATCGTATATGTTTTCATTACTATGTTCTTAGTAATTTTCATTTAAACAATTACTTTTCTGCTTTTATCTTTTATTCAGTAAATTTCTACTGAATCATCACATGCTAACCATATGACACGACTGTACTGACTGGATAAATCGTCCACCTCTAATTGACATATGTGGATGTAAGGCCAGCAGCCAAGGGCCTCTCGTTCCATGCAGAAAAAAACAACACATTTTATCAGTAACTAGTTTAATGCCCGGTGTGCGCTGCTATGCCTGAATAAATTAAATATTAAGTGTTAATTTAAATTATATGGTATAAACTGCTACGAACCAAACTTGGCGGTTGCTAGAGTTAATTTTGAATTTTGAATTTTAAGAGTCCAATTTAGCTGATTTTTTTATAATGCCTACCTCAGTTTGTTTTAATAGGATATACTGAGTTTCTTTGTAAAACATTAAAAATTACGACCGCTAGAGCAATTTTTAAACTTTCGTTTCAGGTGAACTCCTACATCTAATGGTTTTAGAACATGATAGAAAACGGCTAAACACTCGTACGTGAAAACTTGTATATACAAGTCTTCATGAAAATCAACATATATATATATATATATATATAATATACAGGGTGCGGCAGCATAACTTCCTTTTTTTAAAACTTAATAAAATGCATTGTATGAATCAGAAAATTTTTATTCGTTTTTTATAATATAGGCACATACATAAAGTTTTGTTTTACTCAGTTTTGAAGATCAAATCAGGTAGGTGACGTCCCCCATTCTCCATACACTGAGTAAACCGATTTCTGGCGTTTGTCATGACTCCTGCAGCATAGCAGGCGTTATGTTGGCAATTTCTTCCTGGATTTTGGTCTTCAAATCTTGTAGGGTCCTTGGACGGTTCACATAAACACGGGATTTCAATAACCCCATAGAAAAAAATCACAAGGGGTCAAATCGGGAGAGCGGGCCGGCCACTTCAAATCGCCCCTAATTGAGATAAGGCGCTCTGGAGGGAAGTGTTCCCTCAAAACAGTCATCGATGCTCTTGAAGTGTGTGCCGTTGCACCGTCTTGTTGGAACCAAGTGTCCCCTAAGTCCAACTCATCTAGCCGTGGGAAAAAAATCCTGTAACATGTTTACATACCGATCCGAATTCACTGTCACTGTGACTTCATTTTCCTCAAAGAACCAGGGACCAATAATTCCACTTGAGGAAATTGCACACCACACTGTGACTTTAGGTGAATGCAAAGGCCTTTGATGCAATTGTCGAGGATTGGTGTCAGCCCAGTAGCGCATGTTTTGTTTGTTGACGGATCCACACAAATGAAAATGGGCTTAATCACTAAAAAAAAACAATAGCGTCCTCAGGAACGACTTCCAGAAGAACCTCACACGCGTTCCTCCGAGAATGAAGTCACGTTCAGAAAGTTCCTGCACAATTGCCATCTTGTATGGATGGAAATGAAGATCATCATGAAGTATTCTCCTTACAGAACGATCGGAAAGTCCAAGGGCAGACGCATGTTTGCGCGCAGAACGCCGTGGTGATCGCAACATTGAAGCTCTCACTACCTCAATGTTCTCAGGTGATCTAATCGGCCGAGGGACTCCAGTTCTTCGTCTTGTCGCACTTGCAGTTTGTCTGAACGTAGTGACCCACGTAACAATTGATTTCCGGTCCGGGACAGGGGCCAACGGGGCTAATTTAAAGCGATTCCGAAAGGGCGCGCCGGGTTGCGATCACAGAACATCCGCTCGAAAAGTAGGCCTCAATGGCAAACGCACGCTCCTCACTGTTCCAACGCATGATGGCGACTGAACTGTGTCAGGACAAAACTTTATAGTCCCCCCTCTCGAACGAGACCACTAGCGCTCCGCTACGACATCAACCGACTAAATGGCGCACATTTTAAAAAAGGAAGTTATGCTGCCGCACCCGGTATATTACTTACTTGTTATAGTCAGCTACTAGATGGCAGTGAAGACCGAGTTCTCGCGACATCTAGTAATAATGGAGAATATAATACATATATAAGAAAAATAAGTGTTTGAATTGGATTCGCCTGGTAGTGTAATGGATATCACGCTGAGGTACAGACTCAGAGATCCGGGTTCGAATCCCGTCCAGGCATTTATTTTTCTTATCATACCATATTAAGCTTGCATTGCTCAATGTTAAACATTTAAACATTTAATTATAACATATATATATATATATATATATATATATATATATACATATATTGTTGCATGCATTCTATGTAATAATTTATTTGTTGTGATATAATTAATTTATAAGACTAATAATAATTATAATTACTAAAAATTTTATCTCTAACTTGATTGAGTAAGGCATTAACTCTGCCAGGTAAAATAAAACTGTTATTATTATTATTATTATTATTATTATTATTATTATTATTATTATTATTATTATTATTATTATTATTATTATTATTATTATTGAATAATATATCTACATTTTAAGTGGTAATTGTTTCAGGCGTCTACGTATTTTTATCCAATTGTTATTCAAGTTGAAATGTAATATATTATTTACACTGTGTGCAATCTTTTAGTTAATTAACTTCATTTTAATTGTTGGACTTTTAACGTCTAAGAAAATAACGCATCTAGAATTTTTAGTTGTATCCAGTAAACCGAGATTTTTTTTTTTTTTTGCCACGTGTTTTGTCATTAAATTGTGATTTTGATGAAATAGGTTCTGGTAATGAAATTCCAACCTAGCATTTGCTTTCACTCTGAGGAAAACCAGGAAAAAAGTCATTCAGATATTTGGGAACCGAGGTTTGAACCCGGGAACTCTCAAATATGAGCCTCAAACGCCATCGCTTAAGCACACTTTCTCTGACTTTTAAGATGTAAAGAAATTCGCATAAAAACAGAATCGTGAATATATTGACTTAGGCTTTCACGGCCGGAGTTATTATGATGATCTTGTAGAATATTTCCGGCCTGTTGGCCGTGGTCTTGAGGAACTGCAAGCCTCAAGACCACGGCCAACAGCCCGGAAATATTCTACAAGATCATCATATTCGAATCATTAATCTTTGAGCTTTTTTATCTTTTGACAAAAGAAATTCTCTGCAATTTGCTTTATAAACAATACCGAATATTAGGCCTACCAAGCATAGCTATTCACTAAATACAACTGATAAAGCTGATCATTCCTGGTTAACATTTTACATCAAACTAGTACAGCAAATTGCATTAGTGTACATGAGTTATTACTTGTAGTAAATAGCCAAATAGAGTGCAGTGAAATTAAAATCAATAACATAGGAACTAATTGAATCCTGACTCAGTTATCAGAAAATATTATGTATAAATTTCATAGAGAACTCTAAATACGAGTATCTCGTTTCCGAGAGAAGTTTTTGTACATAGGAAAGCCACAGAATCTGACAATAACACTGAGCAACAAAAAATAAACTTTTTTTTTGTCTCAGAAAGAAAAATATGTGATTCTGATATTATTTTTTCTCCTGGATTCAAATATGATATCGGTTTTTCTCCATCACGCAAGGTTTCCGAGAGACAGGGATTTATAATTTCAAACACTTTAATATTTTGTACATTCGTAATTACACAATATTCGAACATTCGGACTCACCTATAAAGTAAGAAATGACGATTTTCTGCTATATTTCGCCTGTGGACCATCCCTCTTGATGGTCCAAATATAATCGGCCAGCATATTAGGATTCCATTTGCCTTGATATCTCCTTTCCATAGCTGAAACCATTTGAATTAGCTCATTTGGTTTTATGTTACAATGGACAAATGGACGAAAAAATGTTTATTAAAAATAATTATTTAAATCCATTAATTGAAATTGAAATAAAAAAACTGTGGGTGATGGAGAAATTCCGAATACATATCTGAAAACACGATAAAAACTGCATTAGGTACAACTATTGGTACTCATGAGACAAAAATCATGTTGACCAGTGCAATTAATAATAATACTCCTATTACTACTACTACTACTACTAATAATAATAATAATAATAATAATAATAATAATAGTAATAATAATAATAATCTGGGCGTGAAAGGTCGACAATTTTTTTCCCCGGAATCCTCTTTGCTAGATGTTAAAAAGCGTCATTAAATGTTTTTTTTTTGTAAGCCCATGTTTTCCCTTTACAGAGATTTAGGCGCTCTCCCCCTATAGGGAAGAAATTGAACCATACTAATTTAGTTATACTTGTTTTCGTATAGATGTCATTTTGAGTGGTCCGTGGTCAGCGTTCCGCCTCATACTGACATCCAGGAAACCAAGGTAGTACTAGAACTGGAAAATTCGGTAAATTTTGCTTAGAGGCCTTTTAATTCAGGCTTAAGGATTTTTTACGAGCCTGAATATCTTCAGACTCGGGACCCACGGCTTAAAGTCCCTCCCGGAGGACTTGCTCCTTGGATTTTTCCGTCCTAAAAATCCATCGACCCCAGCCGGGTTTGAACCCGCGACCCTCGGGACCAGAGGCAAGGAACATAACCACTAGTCCACCGCGGCCGACTGCGTCATTAAATTAAATAAATAATAATAATAATAATAATGAAGTACGCCGTAGCGTAGTAGCTTAAGGCAAGCTGGAAGTTCACGGTGTTCGGTCGCCGATTGGATCAGGATTTTTAAACTGGCCTAAATCTTCTGGCAGCACATTACCCTGGGATCTGCTCATTCTCTAGCTGATATGAGTACCAGAAGTATATTACGGGAGTAAAATCGGCCGTTAAGCAGGACTGACAATCCTGGAACTTTATTCTTTTATTACCCAATGCCTCCTAAAGGCTACAGTGGTATCACTTACTTTTCAGTAAAATAATAATAATAATAATAATAGTAATAATAATAATAATAATAATAATAATAATAATAGTAATAATAATAATAATAATAATAATAATAATAATAATAATAATAATAATAGTAATAATAATAATAATAATAATAATAATAATAACAGCAATAAGATTGAACACCACAGTTTAGTGATACAAGCCGAATAATTCCACCTTGACTACATTCGAAGTAACCAGCTGGGATTGGATTTTATCTAAATAGCTGCTTTTATTTCGGAATTTTAACATGTGATTATGGTTCGTACAACTTTGAAAAGATATTAATTCTTATGCATTAGGCTTTGTGAATCTGTTATGATATTATTCTAGCATTTTTTTTAGTTTTCTTAAATGTCGTCCTTTTGGGACAAAGATAACAATTTGCTTAGTTCAGTTTGTATATTTTCATCTCTTGTCATATTCTTTCCATTGATAAACATTCCTAGACTTCTGCAATCCTTGTCTTTCCGCTGATGTCTGTACTGTTTTATATTGATTTTTATATTTTATGTTTTCAGAGTCTTTTGGGTGAATTCAATAAAGAACAGGAGGCATTTATTAAGGAGAAGCAAGGCAAGACGTCCGAAGCTGCTGTACCTCCCTGGGTAGGCTGCCCAAATGAAGAGAGCCTTAAAGAAGAATTCCTCACACTTTCTACAGTAAGTGAACATGAAATAATTGAAATTGTTTATTTCTGCAGTCATTTTCAAATAGATCTTACTTGAATATATATATATATATATATATATATATATATCCGGGTTCGAGTCCCGTCCAGGCACTTATTTTTCTTATCATACCATATATATATATATATATATCCACCGCTGTGGTCTCGAGATAGCGTGCTGCCATGTCACGCAGCGGGCACGGGTTCAATTCCCGGTCGGGACAGGTTTTCGGGGTTTTTCCTCACCTGTAAGACAAATGTCAGGAAGCTTCGGGCCCAACGGTCCCCGAAAATCATCCGGCCATCATCATCCTTATAATTGTAATCGTACTTATCATTATCATCTTCATCATCCTTCACCGGTGTGGAAAGCAATGGAAAGCTACCACACCTATAATTCCCTAGTAAAGCTGCAAAGCATAGCATTAAAATGCTATGATTGCAGTGAAAGACCTGCCCTCGGGCAGAATTACTGTGGATGGATATATATATATATATATATATATATACACATAATACAACATGAAGTCCGTAACACACAAAAAAACTGTATACTAGAACTACTTCGTGAAAAAAAAGTTAAAATAATTCTACCTACATTTCACCATGATCATTTAAGATTAAATGTAAAATATAATTGTAAATAGAGTTTTGAAATAGTAACTAGAATTAATTAAGGATTAATAACTTGTAACATCTTGTTTCTACAAACATGACATGCTGGACTTGGTTTACTGTGCTCTTAACTCTGCACCTTTATTTCATAATAATCACTTTATAGCACAAAGTGGCATTCCTTTCCTTTAGAAAACATTTTTATTCAATTTTGTATTTATATATGCTTTAAAATCTCATCATCATCAACATCCGGTATCATGACAGCTGCTGCCATCTTTCAGAAACCAAATGCCATTCTTCTCTGTCCATCCATTGATCTTCCTTCAATCCTCTGATATTCATAGCCGCTTGTACCCCTTCTATCCCAAGTATTCTTCGGTCTTCCTCTCTTCCTTCTTTCCGTTGGGATCCATTCCATAACAATTTTAGGCAATCTTTGCTCTGGCATTCTTTTGACATGGCCATACACTGTAATCTTTTCTTCTCTATAATGTCTATGATGTCCGACTCCTCTTGCACACTCATAATTTCCCTTATTTCTTTATTTCATATTCTAGCCATTGTAGATTTTCCAGCTGATCTACTTAAAACATCCATTTATGTACTTAAAATTCTTTTCATTCCCCTGGAAGGAATTTGCCAAACTTCAGCACCATTATGTTAAAATACTCTGAATTATGGTTTGATATATTTGTAATTTTCTATTTTTTGTAATATTCTTGCTCCACCAAACAGAGTTTAAAGCATTTATTGCTTGTTTTGTTTGTGCAATTCTATTTTTAATTTCCACTGTGTTATCGCCTGAATGGTCTAACTTTATTCCTAAATAAGTGCATTCAATAGTAGATTTTAGTTCTTCTCCATTATTGAAATTTATATTTTCCATTTCTTCTCCTATACACAGATATTTAGTTTTCACTATATTTATATAAAGTCACCATTTTTCATATTCTTATTTTAGTTTTTTTGCTACATATTCTATGTCATCTTGGTCTTGTGCTATTAACACCTGGTCGTCCGCAAAATTGAGTGAATATACGTGTGTATTTTGGATTGATATGCCCATTTTTTGACATTTTTTCTTCCAGTCTCTTAGTACTCTTTCAAGATAAATTTTAAATAGAGTTGGAGATAAACTACAACCCTGCCTTAAAACCTTTTGTGTTAGTAAATCCCTCTGTTATATGATTTCCAGCTTTTATTTTCAAAATTAATCCTTTGTATAATGATTTTATAGCTTCTATTAATCTTTTGGTAATGTTAGAATTGTCTAAAGTTTCCCATAATATTTTTTTGAGGAATATTATCATATGCTTTGGTTAAATTGACAAAAAGTAAATATATATACTCGTATCTCGTTTTTTTTTCTATCATTTGTGTTATGCAAAGTATATTATCTGTGCATGATCTACCACTTCTAACACCAGATTGTTCTTCCTTGTATTCTAACTCAACCATTTTACTTAGTATATGTCCATAAATTCTACTTAACGTACTTGTTACTGATATGCCTCTATAATTTTCACATTTTCTCTTGTCTCCCTTCTTATGTATCGATGTTATAATAGCGACTTTCCACTCTTCTGGCACTACTTCGCCATTTATTATTTTATTAAACAGTACAGTGATCATTTCCAATAACTTCTGGCTGCCACTTTTAATCTGTTCTATAGCAGTATATCCTGGACCGACATTACTACCATTTTTCATTATCGTAATTTCCTTTTTTTACAGTATTTATATCAATTTTGATTATGTTTCCTGTTTCTATCTCTGATAAATTGCCATTTTCTTCCAAAAATTCTTTCCAGTCCTGTACTAAAAGTTTTTTGTAATATTCTTTCCAATCATGTGTCCCTATTAGGTTGAGAAGCTTCTTATTTATATTCGATGAATGTATACATTTTATAAATTTCCATGATTCAGAACTCTTCTTGCTTCCTAAATATGTTTGTATTTCTGTACATTTCTTATCCCAAATCTCGTTTCTGTGTTTAGTAACCATTCTTCTCACTTTTGCTTGTGCTTTTTGATATTGTATTTTGTTTTGTCATTCTGGTTCTTTGTACTAAGCCATTTTAAAAATAACTGTTTTCTTATTCTGTATTTCTTTCTCTATTTCATCATTCCAAAAGAGTGCTGTCCTTCCTCTACTGTCATCTTTCTTCATAATCTAGGGTTGCCAGACGTCCGTATTTTGTATGGATGGTTTCTATTTTAAGGGCAGTGTCCGTGTTCGTACTTTTTAAAATACGATGAAATGTCCGTATTTTCTTGTTTAGATACAGAAAAAAGTTAAAAGATTATATAGTTTCAATTTCTGCTACTAGATGCATCACTATGTAGCTACTCACCGGCGATATTGCCCTAAACAGTATTCTAATAATCTTGCAACGTGTTGACTTTGCTCCTTGCTCCGACTAACCACCCTAATCAGTATTCTAATAAATCTGCAACATGTTGACTATGGTCCTTGCCTATACTTTTGCTAGGTCATTTGCCTGGTGTTCTTTATGTGTGTACGGCATGGATTTTCCCATGTTTACGACGTATACAAGTCACTAAAATGCTGAAGAGGAAATGTGTTTTTTCAAGTGACTTAGAAAAGGAATATCCATTTCTAAAAATAAATAATCAGAATGGGAACGAAGATATGAAGTCATCTGTTCAGTTTGTACTCACAATTTTCAATTGAATTTGCTAGCCATAGAGACATAAATAAGCACGTGGGAAGTCAGAAGCATTGTAAAGCTGTTAATGCTTCTAGTATAAGCAAGATAGTGGATATATTTTTTAAGAATAAAGTTGCAAAACCTGAAGATTTACAGTGTGCTGCTCGAGAGGCAACTTTCGTTTATCATTCCTTGCAGCGTGGTTTGAACTTCAATTCGGGTGATGGTGAGTCGAAATTGATAAATAAATTGTATGATAAAAAGTTTACTTATGAAAAAAACAAAAAGTGAGGCAATAGCAGTTAATGTGATAGCCCCATTTGTGAATAAGAATGTTCAAACTGAACTTCAAGCTGCTAATTTTGTTACCATAACCATAGATGCTTCTAAAAGGTTAGATTTGAAGATAGTTCCTGTACTAGTGAGATATTTCATCCCAACTATTGGGGTTAAAATCAGCTTGTTAGAATTTGAAGTGGTGAAACTTCAGAAATATTATCAGAGCATGTTATGAAAACTTTACAGAACAATAATCTCAAGGACAAAATAGTATCATATTGTGATGATACACAAACACAAATTTTGAAGGTGTGAAAAGGCAAGGGAAAACAAATGTTTTCAGTAAACTGCAGAATGAACTAGGAAGGAAAGTGCTAGGTATTGGTTGTGGTGCACACATTGCTCATAATTGTGTCCAGAATGCTGCAGATCAATTACCCATCGATATTGAAGTTATTGTTGTGAAAATCTACAAATGCTTCTATATCTACAATGTGAAGGTAGCTCAGTTGAAGGACTTATGTGAATTTGCCTGTGAATTTTTTAGAATACAAGAAAGTTCTCTGTCATAGCAGTACCAGATTTCTCAGCCTTTTGCCAGCAGTTCACAGAATCGTTGTCAATTTACGATGGTCTGAAATCATTCTTCCTCTCTCAGAGCAGCAGTGCGTGCCCAAGAATAATAAGGTACTTTTTCCAAGATCCTTCCAGTGAAGTGTACTTGTTGTTTGTTCATGCTTCTTTGAACTTTTCAATGATACTATGCTTGAGATGGAAAAAACTGATATTTCTGCTACCGAGGTATCTTTAAAGTATCAGGAATTAAAAGAGAAGCTCATATCTAGGAGAAAACACAGGTTCATCCCTCAGGCAGCTAAACAGAAGTTGGCAATACTGCTCCATGAAGATGACATGATGCAGGAAGATTTTGAAGAAAGTGTGAAGTTTTCTGATCAGTGCATTTCATATCCTTGAACTGTGGGAGGGTAGTTTTGACAGTGCTGAGCAGTTTTCTTGGTTTGAAATTGGTTCGTCATATGAATTAGAGTGGAGCAATGTTGAAAAATCAGCTGAGTTTATAAATTCTATTGTTTATAGTGAAATTCTTGCAGTAAACATTGACAAACTATTTGATGAAATGGTGATTGTAAATCTTATACTTAAGAAAATGGTGAGGACACAAAACTGAAGGATGTAAGTCTGTGGGTTGAACTTTCAAAAAAACTGAAAACAAGTGGTACAAACATAATGAATTTTGAGAGAATCTTGGAATGTATTTACTGTCTTCGAGGTACTTCTGCTCCTGTAGAAAGAGTGTTTTCTTTGATGCACAGTATGTGGACACCTGAAAGAAATAGGCTCCAGGTGAATAAGGTAAAGGCCTTGCTGCAAATTAAGGTGAATTCAAATTATTCATGTGCAGATTTCTATGACTTCATCAAAGAAGACACTTCTTTTTTAAATCGGGTACATTCATCAGAAAAATATGTTTACAATGTGAAATTTTAGTATTAATTGATACCATGTGTTAAAATAAGTTATTAAATTAGCCTTCCAGTTTGAAATATATTGTTGTTATGAAAGTAGTTTTACATCAGTGGTTATAACAACATTAATCAACTTTCATAAACTTACTAAAATTATTTGCCTAATAATGGGAAAAATAAATATGTCCGTATTTTTGGGTCCAGAATTCTGGCAACCCTATTCATAAGCAGCTTCATGAATGCACCTTTCCTGTATCTCTGAATTCACTCTGTGTTAATTTTTTATTCAATCTTTGTTGATATAAATGCTTTACACTTTCGTTTTGTAGGCTTTCTATATTATATTTTCTTTCCATTTCTGTTCAAACATTTTCTTCTTTTTCGCGTTTGTTTCCTTTATTAAGAATGTAAGGAAATACAAATTTTCCAATTACTAATTTATGATCTGTCCCACAACTTGATCCTCTATAAGCTCTGACATCTTGTATTTTCATTTTTGAATTTTGTTTATAATTATGTAATCAATAATGGATTTTTTATTTAGTGTTGGACGTTGCCACTTGTATTTATGAATATCTTTATGACTGAAAAAGCCATTCCATATTTTGAAAGATGATTGTCTACATAATTCAATTAACCTTTCTCCATTCTCATTTGAAATGTTTTCTCCAAACTTTCCTACTACTGGATCTCCAAATTTCTTCCATTCATGTCTCCCAACAATATCAATTGTTTCCCAGCACTAATTTTTCCTACTTCTTCATTAACTTTGTCAAAAAATAAATAATTTTATAAATTTGCCATTCCAGTATTGTTAATGGGTGCATATATTCAAAAAATTGTTAACTCATAGCCCCATATATTCATATCTCTCATCAATGGCCTCCCAATTTTTTATAGTGCCTTTCCATTTCTTATGAATCAATATTGAAACATCTCTTTTTGCTCTTTTATGTCTATCCATATCACTGTAAAGATGTATATAATTGCCTAATGTTTCATTTCCTGTGCCTTTCTTCTTTGTTTCTGTTAAAATTGCCAAATCTAGTTTCATTGCATCTACTTCTTTAATTACTTTCTCCATTTTATTTCTGCAGCCTTGAATATACCATGTTCCAATTTTCAAAATAATTTTTCTTAGCTTTAATTGTCCTAGGGTGTTTTTCCGAGGCATGATGTTTGGTTTGGAGCATTTTTTCTTTTTATGATGAACAAGGCGCTGGCCCATTGCATCAACCCCTGGGGGAGGGTAATTTTTGTTCAAGGTTTTCTTCCTCTAGCCTTTGATAGTCCAGTATATTACTGTAAGGCAGCAGCGCTAGTTTTGGTCCATCCTAGATATTTTATTTCTGGTGAGCATTTCCCTATCTGCCACCTGGGGAGGCGCCCGATGGGAGACTGGCAACTCCACATGGGCTTAAGGTCATATAATGTATGTTTACTTACTACAAAATGGTGAATATGATGAAATGGATATTGATAAATGAAATTCCAGTCCAGCATTTGCTTTGACGACTGAGGAAAATCGGGAAATACCTTAGTCACATTGGTCAGCACTTATTTTTTAATTCTCTAAGTAGACTGTAGTACAATGATTAATTTTAACCAGTTCAGAAAAAAATCTGACCACTGCTATATTTTAATGATAATGTTATTTCGGGTGCATAGGTCCCAGGTTTGACCCCTGTTTGTGTCAAGTTTCTTGGGTGAGTTTTCTTTTTTAGGGTTTTTCTTCACAGTGAGGCACGTGTCAGTAAACTTTAAGGCTCAAACAATCCATAAACATGATCTGGTCATCATAATCACCCATATAATTGCTTTGTTTAATGTGAATGTGTAAATAAATGGTATGCCTTATGTTTGGCATTAAGATGTTCACTCATCTAAAGAGGTTTATCCATGTCCTTGTGTGGTGAAACATATATGTATGTGATCTATAGAAAAGGTTCTCTCTCAACAGATCATGTTACTCTAAGGCATAGGAACACGAGCTCATAAAAGTGCCTGCTGAGGGAGAGATTAAATTAAGCCAGGGAGAGAGATAAGGGGGACATTAATTTGAATTAGTGAGGCAGTGAATTATATAGAATTTACTTAATTAGTTGAACAATTAAAAAATATATTCCAGTTCTTTTTAATTACTAACTGAATGTTATACAGGATGTGGCAGTACAGTATTCAATTTTAATCATCTCGAAGTAATGTAATTTCTTCACATACATCAGGCCCAGGTTCGATCCCTGATTGTGACAAGTATCCTGGGTGAGGTCTTTTTAGTGTTTTTCCTCAGCTGTCAGACAAATGCCAAGACTTTAGGAAAATCATTTGGCCTTCATGATCATCCATATCATGTTTGACTTGTTTAGTATGAAAATATGAGAGAATGATGGTCTTGTCTTAAATGTTCTGCTGTCTGGGAGGTGACTCTGACATAGAACTGATCACTCATCCAAGGAGGCCCTCTGTGTCCTTGTATGGTGTAAAAACGGTGTTTATGGATCAGAATTTAAATGTGCTATGTCCCTGTAAGACCCAGGAACATGCATGGGATACACAGAATTACCTATAAAGGAAAATGTTAAATGAAGAGAAAAAAGAGAAAATATTGACTTTAGACAGTACAACAGTTTAATGTGACTATTTAACTCATGCCACAAATGCTAGTCAATGACCAATCACGTTTCAATGAATCTTGTGTTACAACCAATGAAAGTCGTGTTTCACCTCGCTCTTTATCGATTTCTCTTTATCAGCTCCTGCTTTTGTGATAAAGAAAGCTCCTCCTTTTTAATGTTCTGAACAGGTCAAAGCATTATTTTTCTCTAACAAATACATTGAATATAGCAAATAATAAAAAGATTCCTTGATTTTACTGAGTTGTTTACTAAAAAATATTAATGAATAACCCATAATGTTGATTATGATATATAGTTTGGTGTGTTTCATTACTTCTCCACTTGGGTGCACTCTTATAATATTGCGATCTTATTTGGCAATAAATAATATGATCAAGCAGCAGTGAATGAACATAACCTCACATTTCTGATTTGTTTTCAAACATCGCCATTTACATTAAATATATAAATATTTTAAAATAACTATAGTTAAACAATGATTTGTGAGTAAACAGCTTAATTTTATTCGTTAAATAGTCCTAACAAATGCATTACTTATGATAATTTACAATATAGAGAACATTTTTTTGTAATATACTGATTATCATGCTGATTTTTGGTTCTCAGGTTCCCAGATTTAAATTCACTGATTTTTGGGTTAAAAATTCAGATTCTGCTTCCTTTGAAGAAAAGTAATGTCATTGACTCGTATGTTTTAGATTTACAGCATGTAAATAACCTCAGCATGAAATAAGATGCTTCCAAACAACAACATATATTGGCCCTCTTACTCTCAGATTTGAATTGCAATGCTAAGTTTCCTTGTAGTTAAAAAAGAGTACAGTAATAATAATTTATGAAAAAATAATATTTGTAAGGATTCCATGATCAATCAAGAATGACAGGACTTAGAAATTATGTTTAGTTTCTTTTGCACTGTAACACTCTTCTTCCCAAATTGAAAATATCAGTAAGAAAGGAATGAGTTTCAAATTTCATTAGTATAAATAAATTATTGGTTTTTATTTCTTATTATTTGTAGTCACTTAATTAAAATTATCATATTATGACTTTGTGTAGGATATTATCATGGTTTTACTCAACTGTAAGGCAAAAATCAGAAAATTTGGCCCACAAGTTCCCAGAAAAAATTACCTGTCTCATATTCATCATTAATGAAATCAATAATAGATTAAGTTTAGACATCATACCCTTATAATTTTTAAAAACAGAACCAGATCACTTAGTTCAGTCAAAGACTATGAATAGCATCAGCATCTTTTACGTGATGGTATATAGTGTACAACCCAGAGATATAAAATGTCTCTGAGGTATGAGAATGTCAAACTTATGGACAGACATGACAATATGTCACAAAATTACCATTGTAGGTAAAATTTCCTGACCTTAATTGGCCTTAAACTGCAATTTTAACTTCCTTCATTCTTCCAGTTGTTCTGTTCTTCTCTTTGTATTTGCTTATGATTCATGTATCTTTATGTTGTGTATTAACTTATAATATGTTTTTCAGCTATTTTTTATTCATTATTTCTTCAAAGTGCATCCAGCAACAGTGAGTTTCTTAACCAGTGGCCCAACCAATTTCTTTTATTTTTCATCATTCCTGTTAACATTTTTCTTTCACCCATTATTCTTACAAGAGAACTGTTAACCATTGCATGCTGAAACCTATGTTAAAATTGTTCCCAGAGAAGCTTGTGATATACCAAGGCTGTGTCAAAAAAACTATCTGCTATTTTAATTCCAAGGCACAAAAATCAAAGCTAGAATCCAGCAATGGCATCCCACTGTAAGGAGCAGGTGAACTTCCTGCATGAGTAACAGGGGACTGAAGTGAGATGGGACGCAGTGCGGACAGCAGATAGTAAGAATTATCCATTCTGCCAATTCAAAATTTGTATTACTTCCCTATAGTTTAAATGTGAGATTTGGCACTAGATTTTAATACCTTGTAGTTAAAAATGGTAGATAATTTATTGGACACGGCCTTGGTACATAACAACGCTTCTCTGAAAGAAATTTTCGAGGTAGGTTTTGACATACAGTGGTTGATAGTTCTTTTGTTCTTATTTTTGTCTATTCATTTTACACATTTCTTGTGCTTCAATATTTCTCTCTTCACTGTATCTTAGTGTCCAGATCTCCTTTCCTTACATTGCCACATACCAGATAAACACTTGATTAGTCAGGTAATGTATATATTAATAAGACTATAATTAACAAGAAATCTGTTGAAATTGTTCACAGAAATGTGTGAAACTTAATTTAATCTTTTAACACTGGGATGTTATCATTACCTTCTATTATATTGTCTTTTTTAATCATATTTTAATTTTCTCTACCCAAAAACAAGAAACAATTTCTAGGTGTAAATAAAAATTTTATGTCAAAATACTAACTTTTCACAATAAATTAATAAAATCTTGCTGTCAAAGTGAATCTGATGACAAGTGTTAGGAAATATTGTTGAGTGAAATTTTTTCCATCCTAGAGTTTAAAGGTTAATAAGATTGTCCAGTGTGTGTAGCATGCATTTTCCTCTCATATTAGAGTATTCATTTTGGAGAGTTATAATAAGTTTTTCTTTGTTTCAGGACCGGCGAAACTTCGTCCGAAGTCCTCCTGCTGGTGTCGATTTCCAGTTTGATTATGAAGTTTCTTACCCTGTTGCCATGGCCACCTTAGCTGAAGACCCTAACCTTGAGAAGATGAGGTTTGAGCTGGTACCCAAAGTGTAAGTACACTCTAGAATATTGTTATAAAGAAGATATGAAAATATCCCTATATGGAATGGTTACAAGATGTGTAGGTAAAGAGTTTAAAATATATATATAAAATGAGGGGGCATGCCGTAGCATCGTGGTTAAGGCACAAGTCGGAAGGTCGAGGGTTCAAGTCCCGGTGAGGTCAGGATTTTTAAACTGACCAAAACCTTCTGGCGACTCAGCCTCTAACTGAAATGAGTACCAGACGCTTGTTCTAGGAGTAAAGGCGGCCGTCACGCAGGGCTGACAACCCGGCTGATATCAAGTGCCGATTGTCTAGAAAAAGTGGGAGCCTTAACCTCCTACTCTCCCAAGGGCCTCCCGAGGCCTGCAGTGGGACTACTTTACTTTTCATTTATATAAAATGAATAACAAAAGGAATTTATCAAAACTTTACGGGAAGTGACACTGTAAGGTAAATATCTCCAAAAACTCCAAGCCCTTGGCTGCTAACCCCACATCCATATGTTAATCACAGAGGTAGACAATCATCTAGCCAGTGTAGGGGTGAAATATGGTCAGCAAGTCGGATCCTCCAGCTGTTATAGCTGGTCTTCTCAACCTGGAGTCGCTACTTATTGTAGCTACCCAAATACTTCACGATGATGGATGGACACCAGTCCCATATTGGCCAAAATTCCATAAGAAAATGTCTTTCCCCATGTGGACTTGAACCAGCACAAGTCCCATATCTCTGCGCCAAGGCTTCTTGCATTAACCACTCGGCTACGGCACAGGGCATAAGGTAAATATCAATACCATACAAATAAAAATAATTAACCCACTGGCACTCTAGAACCTATAGGTTAATAGTAGCTCAGACATGCGCTCTCCATACATTACTAAACTAAAGACTCCATGGCACAGCAGGTCTAGAAGGCCCTCAGATCCACATATGTTAATCTTAGAGGTCGTTGATCATCTAGTCAGTACATGGATATGTGGTCAGCATGTCTGGTGCCTCAGCTTTATAGCATCTTTCTCAACTTAGAGCTTTTACTTATTGTAGTTATCTAAATTCTTCATAATGCTGAGCAAACACTGTTCCCTACAAGAAGTTTCCATGCCCCGCTTTCATTCCCATTCCTACTACATGTCTTGCTCATTACTGTCTATAAGATTAATAAGAATCATAAACTTCACTCTTCATCTGATAAAATATGCTTCTTTCACATCTCACCTCATATTTTTCATATTGAGGTGAGGTATAAAGAACCAATTCAGTTTCTTTGGAAGAAACCTCATACTGTTACTTCCTATCAGTTTTGTTTAAAACTTTCACCTCATTTCATTCACCTTTATAAATGTTATATTGTTTAAAGTCACATTTGATATCTTTATGAAATTTAAACTAATGTTTAATAAATTGATAATGAAAAATGTTTTAGGATCAACGAGGAAACATTCTGGCGGAACTACTTCTACCGTGTAAGCTTGATTCGTCAAGCCAATGAACTATCTTCAATGGCTCAGGAAGGTGGTCGGGAATCAGAACCAACTTCTCGAGCCAACAGTACAGATGTGGAACCAGCAGGTAAAAATTCTCAAGTATTTGAAGTATCACTTTAGTACATTGAATGCTTAATTAGTACAAGAAACATATTCATTGGTTTTAAACTAATCTTTAAACATATAAGATTAATTTTTAATCTGTATGCTTTGTGAATCTTAAAAATCCAAAATGATAACTTTTTTTCAGTTCATTAATCTTAGTATCATTTGGGATAATAAAATCTAAAGTGTTCATTCTGTGAAAAGAATTTACTTTATTAGAAATTATTCATTTAAGATCCGCCTTGCTGGCTCTGTTGGTTACATGCCTGCTTCGTGATTAGCAGGCCCAGGTTTGATACCTGGCAGGGTTGAAACTTTTAATTGTAAGATTAATTAGATTAAATTAATTGTAAAATTTTGATTCTCAGGGCCAGGAGGGGTGGTGATGTACAATGTTTAATTGCTAGATTGTGCACCAGTTTCCTGCATTAAATTACAAATCCCTCTGAAGTGCATAATTTGAGAAGGTATGTGGTTGTTGATAGTGATTCATCCATTAGATCTGCCGATCTCCTTGATGCTTTTCAACAGGAGTAGGCTACATGCTGGCACTTCTCCATTCTCTTCATCATCTCTCATACAACACACTTTACACTAACACATAAACTTACATTCATCCTATACTTCTTCTTGTTCTTCTTCTTCTTCCTTCCAAGTATTAGGCCAAGGCCTGTTACGATCCTATAGAAAATTTTCCCTCCAGCATTTCATAGGACGGCCCAGTGATCTTCGTCCTCTTGGTATATAATTATAAACAGCTTTGCGGATCTGATTTGAACTCATTCTTTCAAGATGGTGTTTCCAATTTAGTTGGTACTGTTTAATATATTCCAAAATTGGCGTAGTCTTTAATTCTTTTAAGATATCCTATACTTCTCTCTGTATCAAATGCAGGAATATATTATCTATGTAAAGCGGTCTGCCAGAGTGGTGCATAAATTGAAAATAGACCACATTAACGCCATCTGTCTGCCCAGTGGAGCCCAAAGCACAAAAAATCCAGTGGGTGGTATTAGAACACACACACACAGATTGGAAAATTAAGTATTTTGTTTCCCATAAAAGACTAAGTGTTCCCGCTATAGGCCGTAAGAGGCCCTTGGGATAGTAGGAGGTTTAGGCTCCCATCATTCTAGACATATCAGCATTTGATGCCATCCAGGCTTCAACCCTGCACCTCCCAAAATATGTCAGATACATATTTCTATTAGAGGCTGAAATGACCCCTGGGTCATGGTGCTGCCAGGAAGTTTAGGCAATTTAAAAATCCTGATCCCCATCAAGACTAGAACTTGTGATCTTCAAATTTGTATTGCCTTAACTAATTGCGCTACAGCATACCTCTTTCTTGCCCATAGTGTTCTATATTTTGGCATTATCCTAACATTACGATCATAATATCAGGACCCATAAAAACTATTACTTGAACCTACCTCTGCTGTGGTCCAGAGATAACATCATTGGCTATCACACAAATCATATTTGATTTCCAGTCAGATTAAATACCAGATGGAGATTTTTTTTTCCTCCACAACTATAAGGTAAATTCCAAGAAATTCAAGTTACAGCTTCCCTGAAAAATCAATGGCCTCTCACATTTATCAACAATCATATTCATAAGAATGGTTCAGTCAACAGAGTCATCTAGTTTACAGCAGTAGAACCAGATCATTAAAGACCACAAATTAGCATCAAAATTTGTTAAAATAAGAGTTTAAATGTCCAATCTAAAAATACAAGTTAAATGTATGGTGAGAGAGGGCACTGAACTTAAGTTCAGCCCCAATAATCTATATTGTCACAATTAAACTAACTATAAATAACAAAGCTTGCATCCTATGGCTCTACCCCAAGGCATGATGCCATAGACACATGTCTACAGCATGAAATCTGTTAATATAAAAAAGTAAATTCATCATCATCCAGGGATTAAGCCTGTTGGCTTGTTCTGATTTCATGAAAGAAAATAAAATGTATTATAAATTTTATATACACTGTATGAGAAAAATTTGTGGACATACAAATTAATTACAGAAGAAATATATGGGTCCAGGTTGACTAGTGGTTACCATGCTCACTTCTGGTTTCAAGGTTCACATGTTCAAAATCCATCCAAGGTCAATGGATTTTTAACGTCATAAAAATCCTAAATATGCTTTTCTTTGCAAGGAAAGTAAAGCTGTTATTCCTGTGTTCTAGATTTATAACATGTGAAAGAACCTCAAGCCTTAAAAAAGAGGCCACTTATCAAAATTTTTCAGCCCTTTCATGCCCAGATTTGAATTGTGACACTAATGACCTGAGCTGTTAAAACAGCAGTGTGAAATGAAATACTACCAATGATTAGAAGAAACCTGGGAAAACTCAAAATCATGTGACTGTATTAAATTACAATAAAATTAATCTAGAAAAGAAGAGTTATAATTAGAAATAAATCCAGAAGAAGATAGTGAGACTGGATAGAACTTAAGTTGAGGAAGCTGTGTTCTGAAACGATTCACACATAAGTGTAAATTATCTGATGGTGTTGATGATTCTATATAATATGCATTTGGATTTGTTTTAGTATTGCTAATTGAGATTCTTTTACTCTTTTTTATTTTGGTCCATGTCTGTGCACATTATGTGCCTTAGACAACTATGTACTAATCTGTCTATAAGTATCAGTAGTGTTAAGTAATTGAGTTACTCAGAATCATAAGAGCACAAAGCACAGAAACATATGGGCCCATATGGAAGTGAATATCATAACAATTTTCACAAAGCAATTTTTATATTGGTTCAGAAACACATGAATGTTTTTTGTACATATCTGCTGAATGTTATCTGCATGATTCGCATGAAAATATTTTTGAGCGCTTGAGTATGTGGTTTTATTTTTGTTTTGAGTTTTGGCTGAGTATGGTTGTTGTGTCCCGTCTAGCTAAACCCCATCTCGGTGATGTGTTAGTTCCGGAAAACACCACTACCGACAGCCCCACCCATGAATTTGTGTCTGATACTTTCCGAGCAACTTCAAGCGACTTGGAGGAGGTGCGAGAAGGCATGAAAAAACTGGGCATGGACCCAGACAAGAGAAATGGTAAGCAACTTATGCTTTTATCCTAGATTGCTTTTATACTCTCTTATTTTCTATTTTATTTTTTGTTTCCAAATTTTCTTTACATTTTGAATTAAAAAATACCATCAGCAAAACTAATTGAGTAACAAGTTTACTTTAATTATAGTTTTTATTGTGCGTGAATATTGACTAAATTTGTCTAAATTCAAAATTATAAATGTAAAAAATTATTCTTAAATTAAATTTGAATTATTCTTAGTTTTCTGTCCTAGGGCAGATCCTTCATTGCAAACTCATTGTTTCCACTCATCTCTTTTTTCTACTTTCCTCTTTCTATCTGTATGCAATCCATTTATCATTATGTTGTCTATCATTTTATATCATCTTCTTTTCTAAGCATTTATTCCATCTGCCTTTCCTTCAAATTATGTATCAGTAACAGTTTCTTTTTAGCCAAGTGACCATAGTTTATTTTTCTCTTCTTTATCATTTTCATCATTATTTTTTCATGCACTGCTTGCTCTTAATGGAGGGATAATTTACATCCAGACTCTTTTATTGTGGAAGAACTCATCATGGTAATGTTAGCAGTGATACTAGGTATACTGATATATATAAATGGGTTAAGCACAAGTTCCATTGGAGTTTTTGACTCAGTCAGAGGCAAGAAATCTCTATTAGCTTTTGCCCCCAGTGAAAAGCTATGGTATTCATATTCATATGATATAAACTGCAAGTATTTATATTTTGAAATATTCAAATGGTAAAATTTACATTAAAAACCATTGATAATTTCAAGGTATATAAGAAAAATGGAGGTTAGAGAAAGCTGGGCAGAAGGGAGAGGAAACTTAAAAGATTGGATTGTAGATTGGGTGTTCCATGTAGTCAGGATGACAAATGTCTATCATTTCTTTAAGAGTAGTTAGAATGAAAAGGATTAGAAGGCCAAGATCACAATGGCTTATTATGTTCAAAATTATTTAAGGAAAATTGGTGTTAAGAGATGGAGAGTAAAAGCTCAGGATTTTCCAAAATAGATGACTGATAATAGGAAGGTTAAGATTAAATTCAAAGAACCATAAAGCTAAAGGAGAAGAAAACAATTGAAAAAAATTAAGAGGGGAGGTTGGTTAGAAGGGAAGATATTAACATTTGTACTGTATTAATTTAAAAAATTGTGTACACCATAAATTATCATTTAAATGTTCAAGAATTGTCTGGCATGCTAGTTTTACTTGTCCTGCACTGTAGCTAAAGTGGTCAATACTTTACAGCTTGGCACAGAGCTAAGTGACATGCACTAGTTTGATCCCTGTGGGGAAAGAAATATTGTCATGAAATTTTCACCAGTATTGGACCGTGCATAACCAGAATTGTAAGACATTTGGGTAGCTATAATAAGTAGCAGCTTTAGGTTGAGGAAACCATCTATAATGGCTAGTGGCTTGACATACCACCACTATACTGATTGGATGATTGATAGATTATTTACCTTTGCAATTGGCACAAGTAGATGTCAACAGCTGGCTGTTAGGCCAACCTGCTCATGCCATGGAGGTTTTGCTAGTTCTGTTGGTAGCATGTACGTCTTCTGACTACAAATTCAGGTTCAATATAATCCGTTATTTTATTGTCATCTCATTCCAAAATTTGTAGTAAGCTATTTTCTTCTCTACTGATCTGTATCCATACCAATATACTATATTGTCCTATTTTTGTTCCTGATGATCCGGCAACGAATTATGATGTATACTATGCAGTTTTTGTGTTTTAGTTCCCTGTAATTTTTTCTTGCTGTGTCATTGTTGCTTTTTTATGTTATTCCTCTTCAGTAATTCATCCTGTCCTCCTTCTTTTTCTCCCATCCTTAAATTGCAATGTTGCACTTTAAATTGTTTGTCCTTAATAGTGCAGTCATCATTGAAGATCTATCCAGGTGTAATTCCTTTGGCTTGCCAATAGAGGTATTTAGTTTATATTAATTTTAATTTTCAAACCACTAAATTTTCTAATATACACTGACTATAAATTAAGACAACAAAGAGACTTATTTATATAATCTTTGTTATATAAATTCACACTTTAATATAAAACTCTCTATTTTTTTTTTTAATTTGATTATCATAGAATGTGTAACATTTACTTGTACAAATGTAGTTATTTATGTCAAAACTTTCTTATAAGAGAAATTTCTACTTATCAAACAAATGTATGCAATATTCAAAATTAAGAATTAATTTAAATAATGAATTTCCAAAAAAAAAAAAATAGTATACATTATATTTGTGTAAAAGCTTAACAGACTCTCTGAAATTGAACAAAAAAATAAAATAGGCTTATGGCTGTACTTAATTTTCTCAAATTTTGTTCAGTTATATAATAGTGCACTTACTACACTTGGTATCACAATAATCTCAATATACAATTGTCATATTTATTTTGATTTCAACTAAAGAAATGCTTGTGTAAGTTTGCATATGCCAATTAGGGATTTGTATTGTCTTTCATTACATTTTATATATTATACTTATTATTGTAAAAATGGCTACTTCTTTGACGCTAAATTATTTATTGAATTGTACAAATATTATGAAAACATATAAATAAATGACAATACAAAGTAACATTATGAGGTTGTTTTCATAATAATTAATTTGAATCATACCTCATAAATTGTTTTGTTCTTGAGAATATTTTTCAATATGAAGACATATTGAAACATGTTCTCAAGAACACAACAATTTATGAGGTAAGATGTTAAACTCAAATTAATTATTATGAAAATAACCTCAGTCTGCCTTTCAAAGAAGGTAAATCAACATTTTTAAAAATAATTTCAGATAACCATTGAGATTACTATATTAAATAAATAATAAAAATGTACCTATAAACTCGGTCTTCTTCAATATTTTTTTTTTAATCCTTATAAGCCTTTTGGATATTTATTATTTTCCAGTCTTCTTAAAAAAATATTCACAATAAAAAAGACAAAAATAATTTAGACGTAGGAGGAAATATAATTTGAAGTCAAAGGAATATGTTAATAGATAAAGTGATATCATAAATAAATAAATAAATTCTATAATTAAAATATTGGTTTTGTAAATAAAAAATGAACAAAAGAAAAAAACTGCAGTTTCTTGTATCATTATTCTGTGGTGGTGTAAAAGATAAAGTAATCTCATAACAAGCTTTAGAATACCTTTGGATAAAAGGGGTTTAAAGGCTCTCACTTTCTAGACAATTGGTACAAGATGTCGACCCTTCTGAACGGCCACCTTTATCCCAGAACACATGCTTGGTACTCATTTGTTTAGAGGCTGATTTGACCCCAAAGTCATGATGCTGTCAGAAAGTTTAGACCAGTTTAAAAATCCTGATCCCATCAGGACCTGAATTTCCGACCTTTTAACTTGTAGAGTATTGCCTTAACCAACTATGTTATGGCATCTCCTTCTGGATAATTGGTATATTCTCATTGAGTATATTTTTGCTTCCGGATCCTTTTAGTATAACTATAAAGTAAATTTTTGAAGAAATATAAATTATAAAAGAATCCAGAAATGAAAATACACAGTTGACCACATCCTTTCTATAGAATAATCACACGAGAAACAATAAAATGCTGAAAATAGATCAAAATCCTAAAGACCTAAGAGGATTTAAAGTTTTCTAATTGAGGAAGATTGAATTTATCACATACTTTTTATTCATCTATTTAAATAAGGTAAAACAAAACCTTACTATTATTTTAGTACATAACATATAAATAAAAAATATGGTTGGTTGGTATCTAATGTCGAGCACTTGATAATGAAATAAAAAATATATAGAATCACATTTTTACAAGCATGACATTCTTTAGTAGGTATCCAAATTCTTTTTCCTTGAAGAGAGTTTTAATTAAAGTGTAACAACTGAAAATACTTGGTAAGTATTAAAGTTAATGAACACACATTACATGAATAGATTGTATATTGTAGTGTGTTCATCAACAAGAGCATGCTTTTATATAAACACCACTGTTTGTTTTAATGTTGCAGTTAATATTAGAAAACATTTCATTTTATTTTCTACTAGTATGTAAGTATTATCTTGAGGATTCCTGATATACATTGAAGTTTATATATCTTGATTTATTTGATAAAATCCATAAATAATAATATGGGGAAGTCTGCTGTGAAGAGGGGTGAAAAGAACTTGTAATCTAA
Source organism: Diploptera punctata (assembly GCA_030220185.1). Classification (NCBI taxonomy): domain Eukaryota; kingdom Metazoa; phylum Arthropoda; class Insecta; order Blattodea; family Blaberidae; genus Diploptera; species Diploptera punctata. Next base: position 796,937 of record JASPKZ010002692.1, on the reverse strand, counting down.
AAACATATATCCCTGATTCTAGTTATGTGACATTATTACATTTTTTTGTGTAACTTTTTTTAGGAATTAACACTATGAGATATATTTATTTAAGTACAATTTTATCACCTCACCTCATATTCTTCTTCTTCTTAAACTAGTTTCAAGACCTTCTTCGGTTCCTCCACAGTATTTTCACGACCATTGTTATGTTGTCTTGAAGAGTGATGTTCTTCAAGACAACATAACAGTCGTGAAAATACTGAGGATGGAACTGAAGAAGATTTTTAAATTTCTCATTGTGAGTAAAAGAGCATCTCAGGAATGTCAAGAATGGGGAAGTATAAAAATCTGCAATGGCAACACATGCATGGTCAAAAAATCTAATTGAAAGAAAGGCTAAATTATTAAAACAAATAGAAAAACTCAAAGAACTCACAGTTTGGGAAAAAAATCTACATTAAAAAATGGAAAGGAGAAATTAATGAACTCTGAAATTCTCAGAGAAAATGATTTGATAATTAATGAACTTTGAAATTCTTGGGGAAAATGATTTGATTTTGAGATTCTTCAATCTACCAAGAGAGGGAGCAGGAGGCAGCTCTTCAGGATGACACAACAACGGTTGTGAAAATACTGATGATGGAACTGAAGAAGTTTTGAAACTAGTCTAAGAAGAAGGAGAAGAAGAAGAAGATTATGAGGTGAGGTAATAAAATTTTACTTAAATACAAAATATAGTTTTTATGTTATATTTTAAATTAACGTTTTCCAGAATTGGGTATAGTTTTATATTAGAAAGAAAAATATGGTATTGAGGGACTATTTTATTGAAACTCTGCAGGAGCTTCATTGTGTATTCAATAAAATGCACTGGAAATTGAATAGCTCTACCTCAAGTACTTTTCAAGGAGAACATGGTTTAAGTTGTATATATATTATAGCTAACTGTATTATAATTAACACCAAAAAATTTTAATAATATTTGGTAATTATAATTTTATATATATATATAAAGTTACTTTGTATCCCTCCAGTCCATCCAAGGCTTGTTGTGAGAATTGAAAGCAACTTTAAAGTACTACCCGATAGGTTGCTAGCACAAAGAGGTAAAGTGATGGGGTTTCCATCCAGCATTTACTCTGTAAGTGATGTTATGGTTATGCCGCCAGTACTCGATCCCTAGAGCCTCATCTGTTATAAGCAGGTTGCACCACGGACAGGTTGAGGTTAGGTTTTGGATAGGAGAGGTTTTAGAATGCACTTCACTATATGAAATTAGATACGTTAATTTTTGCAGATGATGTAGCATTAGTGGCAACCTCAGAGGATTAATTACAATATTCAGTATATAATTTTAACAAAATAGCCATCAAATATAACATGAAAATCAATACAGAGAAAACAAAAGTAATTGCTTTTCAAGGAAAATACCCCGTACATAGCAAAGTTTGTATAGATATATACTAGAAAGAGTAAATTCATTTACCTACCTTGGATATACATTAACATATTTGGATGAAGTAGACATAGCAAGTAAAATTATTCATTTTAATAAAACCATGGGAATAATAAATTCAGTAATGAAACCTTCGCTAGTCCAGAGAGATACCAGAATACAGTTATACAAAACCTTAGCAACACCTGCACTTTGCTACGGCAGTGAGGCATAGACTTTGAGGAAAGAAGAAGAGAGCAGGATAACTTCTAGTGAAATAAGATTCATGAGATATACAGCAGGATATACCAAATGGGATCACAAACGCAATGATGATATCCTGAAGGAACTACATTTAGAACTGGTCATTGAATACATACACAGATACCAAAACAACTGGATGAATAATTTGCAACGAATGAGTTCAGATAGAATTCCCAAGGCCATGCTTCATTATTGTCCAACAGGGAAGAGATCTCTGGGCCGTCCAAGGAAATGCTGGATACAAAATTCATCGCTGAGATCGTAACAGGCCTATAGGCCTAAGACTTGGTTGGATGAAGAAGAAGAAGTTACTTTCTCTCTCTGTTCACAATTGACTCCACTTTAACTAGTGCATTGCTATATTTTTAAAAGTTTGCATTTACAGAATTATATTAAAAATTATATCTGTATCATGACAGCTCCAAACAGCCGTACCTATCAAAATGGTTCCTGGTCATAGGCTAGTAAACATATATAAGGAATCACATGGATAGTTGTGATGCAATTCCACAACACTCATTATAAATAAAGAGTGTATGATTTAATGTTTTAGAAAATATTGTTTTCATAATGGATTTTGCTACTTATTAATTCTTGTACCTTCTCAGTTGACCTCATAATACTGAACAGATCCCATTTCAGATATGTACTCAAAAAAATTTGATATGGTATACCTAGGAATAGAACCCAATATCCCTGGAATACTCAGCTATGCTAACATAACGTCACAGAGGTGGTGAGGATAGTAGTTAAAAATCATACAAATTTGAACAAAAATCTCCTTAAAATATGTACACTGCCGCTTAGAAACCATGAGCACTTGAAATATTTGAAGTCTCATGTCTTTTTCACTGCATGTGTGAAGCTTTATTTATATAACTACACACATTTAAATAGCTTATTTGGTTCATAATCTGGAATATGTTACAGATTGGTGAAGCTCTGAATAATGTAATGTGAATTGAGATAAGAGATACACAATGTCAGTTTAAAATCTTGCACATAATTTGAATATGAAGTACATTCCAAGTTACCAAAGTTTTTGATATGGTAGATAGCTAACCCATGAACCATGGTAGACATAGAACTAAATTGGTCTCCAGTTCAATCCCATGCAGTATTTTTTTTTAATAAACAGATTTCTCATCATAGATCTAGAACATTATAATAAATTTTCTTTCTGCAAAAAGCTATTCATCTACACATTATATTTAGCATAATATAATGAATATAAAGATAGTACACATGAAATAGGAAAAATGCATTAGCAGACAATGGTCATTTGCCACCTTTAAAGTCTATAATGCCATCCCTATATGTAATTGAGTAGCATGTGTGAATAAATTGCACCATCCAGTGTATGTTCTGTTTTTAAATATAACATAATTACATAATAAAAAACGCAAAATAGTGTTCCATATCTTGTTTTCATAAATAGTATTACAAAAATATTATTGGTAAATAATGTGACCACATCTCTTAGAATGTTCATAAACAATAATGAACATAATTTAGACCTCCATCCCTGCACTGTTTACTTTTGTCAACCCCTGAGAATGGCTAAAGACAAGATGTATGTTTACAATTCATAAGACTCACTTGCACCAGTCTTTTTGCTACCACAGCAGAAAGAAAGCATGGAGTTCCAGCGTATATCGCAAGAAGGTGGGCTAGTTGGTTATGCCTAGGCAAAGAAGTAAAAATTGTGTAATTCCTGGAAGGTCAAATTTCTTCCCAGAGAGAGAATGCAAGTTTAATTAGAGGAATTAGGCATCACCCATTTCTAACTTCCTGTGAATTAATAATCAGAACCACCTTTCCAGACTCTGCAGCAACCACTAAGAGATGCCTCAATCACTATGCTGTAATGTCCGATTGAGCTGCCAGGAAGGTTAGGTTGGCTGATGATCAGATCATGGATCAACTAGCCTTCATATCTACTCAAGAGACTTTGATTGGAGCAATGTGATTTTCTTCGACAAAGTAACTGTTTTGAATATGAACAAAGGTCCTGTTCATATATATATCACAAATGATGCTAATTATACATGTATCTGGCTGCAAGGTCGGATCGCATAAAGATATCACATTGGGGCTGAAGTTCTAGAATGTATACATGGGAAGTTGAACATGGCAACTTATCTCCATATTTTGGAAAATTATTAGTTCCTTCCATCTTGAGTGTTATCCTGAAGGAATATTTGTGTTCCAACAGGATAACCATCTGGTCCTCCATACCCTTCAGGTTCAAAGATAGTTTTGGGGAGGTGTGATGTCCATTTCTTGGATCACCCTCCAGTGTTACCTGATATGAACCCAAAAAAAAAACAAATTTGGGCAAGAGTGCAAGAAACTTATGCTCAAAATGGCCAGGATAAACTGTGGAATTGAGTTGTTGATGCGTGGGAAGAGGGGCATTGGATTAAAAACATTTCCAGGATTTTGTGGTAAATGCATGCTATGACAGACATAGCCAGTATGTGGATGAGGTATTAGTTCCACAGGCTTTTTATTTATTTATTTATTTTCATATGCTTTCTGTGTTCGACCTCCAAACATGATATTTATTTTATATTGGCCAAGTCCAACCTCATAATAGCCCTCAGATGTTGGGCAATAATCAGTTCTACATAACCAACAGTGATTTGTCTTTAAAAAGGCTAAACAAGTGCAAATAAGAAAGACAAAACAATTTGTCTGCAGATCAAACCCTAGACAGTATATATATACAGGGCAAGTCAAAATGTTGTGCAGGTTTTCAGAAATTTATTATGTGAAATGTAATGAACATATAATATTGTGAGACATATTGTATGAAAGGTAAACTCTCAAAGTTTTTTTTTAAATATTCACAGATGTTCTATGTGAGCGCCTTTTGTTACACGACAGATGTCAAGCCGATATTCAATCTCCTGCCAAACTTTCTGTAGCAGTCCGCGGTCGATATCAGCAATGGCTGCTGTGATGCGGGCACGCAGTTCATGCAGTGTTGTTGGAAGTGGTGGTACGTAAACATGATCCTTTACAAGACCCCACATGAAGAAATCACACGGGGTTAGATCTGGTGAACGAGGTGGCCAATGAATGAGTTGTTGATCACCCTGAGATGCACGGCCTATCCAGCGTTGTGGTAAAGCCGTATTCAAATGGTCTCGAACACTGCCATGGTAATGTGGAGGGGCACCATCCAACTGCAGAATGAAATCTGGACTATCCGCTTCAAGCTGCGGAAGGAGCCATTGTTGTAGCATATCAAGGAAAACATGTCCGTTCACAGTACGTTCATGAAAGAAAAAGGGCCCATAAACCTTTGCATGGGAAATGGCACAAAAGACATTCACTTTCGGAGAATCGCATTGATGTTCCAGAGTTGCATGGGGGTTACCAGTTCCCCAAATCCTTACATTGTGTCTATTCACTTTTCCTGAAAGGTGGAAAGTCGCTTCATCACTGTAAACTACCCTCTCATGGAACTCATTCTCTTCCATTAATGCGAGAAAATCAACACAGAAGGACGCTCGCAAAGCATAATCGGCGGGTTTTAAGGCTTGAACCAGTTGCAAGTGGTAGGGTTTCATCTGTAAACGTTTCCGGAGAATCCGCCATACAGTTTTTTTGTGGTAGTTGAAGTTCTGTCGCTCCCCGGTAGGTGGATTTCTGTGGACTCCGCACGAAGCATGTGTGAACGCGTTCGACTGTCTCTTCACTCGTCGACGGACGGCCAGTCGATTTTCGTTTACAGATACAGCCTGAATCCCTAAATTGTGTGTACCACTTACGAATGGATCTCCCATCCGGCGGGTCTTTATCGTATCTGGTACGAAAATGTCGTTGAACACTAGTCACAGAGTTGTTTACATGGTAATCAAGCACACAGAAAGACTTCTGATCCCCAGTCAACGCCATTTTCCTTTACTGCTCTGCTGTTGACATCTTGCGGGTGAACGCGGAACTTTAGAAGTGGACAACTAAACTTTGAGAGTTTACCTTTCATACAATATGTCTCACGATATTATATGTTCATTACATTTCACATAATAAATTTCTGAAAACCTGCACAACATTTTGACTTGCCCTGTATATATATATATATATATATATAGCAAGCAAGCCCTCTACTACTGAGCTAAACATTATGCTGTTGTAGCATCACTAAATGGGCGTGTTTCATTGAAAATCAGCGGCAGAACATTACAGTGTCCAGTCATGTGCTGTATAATACAATTTATACTCTTATTAACCACATGCTAAATCTTGTCCAATCAAGATCAAGAGTCCACTCAATCCTTTTGAGTGACAGTGTACATTTCCAAACAAATTTCTGGATGAAATTTGAAAATACATGGATGGCATGATAGGTCTAGAAGGCCCTTGTCCTACCAACCAACTGCTGGCCTCACATTCACATGTCCCATTTACAGAGGTGGGTGAGCTGTTATAGCTACTTCCACAACCTGGAACTGCTATTTAATGCAACATGTAAATTCCTCATGATGCTTGATGTGTACTGGTCCCATATTGACCAAAACTCCTTAAGAAAACTTCTTCTCCACATGAAGATTTAATACAGCAAATGTCCCATAGCTCTATGCCAAGGCATAATGTCTTAGATAGCTCAGCTACTATCCAGCACTGAACAAAAATATAAGTCCTAGAATAACTTTTTTTTGGATGAATACATTATTTAACTTAGCAACAGCAATGCTATCTTACAGAAATATAACTGCATGTAAGGCTTTTTAACACTAGTATTGGTGTCAAGTTACAGAATAATACTGTAAAAGATAGGATTATCAAATATTGGACATATCAGATCATGTTTTTCAACCTATGAGTTTTGACCCACTGGTGCATCCGTAGGTAGGGGGAGGGTTTGGTAGATAGCAAAGTTCCCTAGTTTGATAAAGGGCACACAAAAATGTTATACTGTAAGAAAGATTTGCAGTAATATATTTCTGTCTTTTCAGTTTTATTTCTTTACGTTTCTAATATCATCATCACCATCATATGCTTCACATGTTGGACCCTGGTTGATCAGTTATGTCACTGTTTTGTAGGTCTTTCCAAGTTTCTTCTTCCTTTTGGTGTATAAGCAAGAATTTATCTAGGCCAGGTGTGTCCAATCTTTTTTTTTTTTTGGAAAAGGGCCACTGTTGTTAAGGTGAATTGGTTTACGGGCCACATGATCTTTTCTTTTTTACCGTATTAAATATAATAAAAAATAAACCAATTAATTTAAATATAAAATAGCTAATATATTGATACGTTATTTTTATTAAAATATCATATATTATTTAAGTTATTTTTAAAATTAAATTAAACATATATATTTTTATGTATAATCTAATTCTAAAATCTAAATTGAACAATATAAATAAAGTATTATTAACCCTTGTATGTTTAATATAAATAATTATAGGTCTGACGAACATTGAAAACCAATGCACTCCATTTGCAGATCCTCGGGGACCTCGTCTATTTTAATGGAGAAATGGGAAGAAAACAGATTGAAACTTATAACGGTTATAACATTCTCCCTGACACATTCTTAAAAATGAACTGCTATCCCAAAAGTTTAATTTTAAGTTCCGATACCTTGTCTTCATGAAATTAACACTCAAATTTATCATATGAAGATGCATGTTTGGTGTCATAATGTCGCTTTATTACACACCATAAACATTGAAACTGTTTTACTGCAAATTAAACACGCTGTTTTCTGTATTGACTTAGGCTTTCATGGCCGGAGTTGCTATGATGATCTTGAAGAAGATTTCTGGGCTGTAGGCCATGGTCTTGAGGCTTGAAGTTCCCCGACATTTCGCCAGAGACTGCGTCTGGCATCCTCAAGGGTTGTCTTGAGACTGCAATTTTGCCCACTCTCTGTCCTATTTATACCGTTCACCATGATGTTTTCTGCATGGTCCGTTCCTTTGTAAGTTATATCTGCCTTCTGATTGGTCAGCAGTAGGGACTTCCATTGCTCCAATGAGGTTGCTGTTTGATGGTCTAGTAGACTGTTCTTGTAGAGGTTTGCATTCTGTGTTTTTTAGAACTGGTATCCATACTTTGTTGACTTTTAATGATTCTTCTTTTCTATTGAAACTGTTTTTATGATTGAATATTTCGATGGCTTCTCGTTGTAGATGGATAAAATAGTGTGTGCAGTTAGATAATATGTCTATATTCTGGTATTGTACTATGTGACCATCAAGTAAAGAGTGTTCTGCTACTGCCGACTTATTAATTTATTTAAGATGACTGTATCTTTCATGCTCCTTAAGTCTGGTTGCAATGTTGTGCTTGGTGATGCCTATATACGTAGAATGCAAACTTCTACAAGAACAGTCTACTAGACCATCAAACAGCAACCTCATTGGAGCAAAGGAAGTCCCTACCGTGCAGAAAACATATTGCAGTGAACGGTATAAATAGGACAGACATTGGACAAAATTGCCAGTCTCAAAACAACCCTTGAGGATGTCAGACGCAGTCTCTGGCGAAATGTCAGGGAACTTCAAGACCATGTCCTACAGCCCGGAAATCTTCTTCAAGATCATCATAGCAACTCCGGCCATGAAAGCCTAAGTCAATACATTAGTCACCTCTACTGGGAGGAAATCTACAGATATACGACGATTTGAGAAACTGCGCAAGAACAAGGCACAACAGCTCTCGTCCCTTACTATCTTCTACGTCACATAGGTAATAAGATGATCCCTAAATTCATCGGGATAAAAAGAACATTAATATCTGCACAAGCGCAAAGAATTTATCAACACACTGAGATAATATCACTCCAAAATTTGTCCGGAAAATGGTTAAAAACAACAATAACCAACACCAAAAAAGTTTAGAAAAGAAAACTCTCAATTTGGAAAAAGTCAAACATTACACAACTATAAGTAAAATAGACATAGAACTGTACTTTTTACATCTAAGATTAAACAACAATTTAGGACAAATAATTTGGGATAACCTAGAAAAAAACTTCTACAACCAATTGAACCTCAAAATGAAGAAAAAAATTTGATGTACAAAAGAAAAAGATAATTAATTTAAAACCTGAGTTAAAAAAATTGAAGAAAAATATAAGTACAAAAAGTATAACCACTACATTAGGGAGGGATAAAGAAATTGAGAATAATGTAATTAACCTATCATCTGAAAACTTTACAAAAGAAGAAATATCTATTTTGGACAAGGGATTGAAAACATGCATTAGTTACTCTAACAATTTAGAAGATTACATAGCTGATATTGAAATTGCTATAGATGACATGAATTTTGAAGAACAAACAATAATCAGAAAAGAATGTGGGGAAGTTATTGAAAAAATTAAAAACACAAAAATAAAAAATATATGCAAAACAAACATGAAGAAAATAAGAAACATTAATAATAAAAATGTTGTTTTTTCAAAGTCAGACAAAGGGAATAATTTGGTAATTTTGGATAAAGACGATTATAATGATAGGATGGAGAATTTATTAAAGGGGGAAGAATATGAAGAAATTAAAACAAATCCTCTCGCAAAAACAATTAAAGAAGTTGAAACCAGCCTAAAATCAATTTAAAAAATTATGACACAAAAGGAAAAGTTTAAATTAAAAATACCAAATCCCAGAAACCCCAACATTCATGGTCTTCCTAAAATCCACAAAGACGGAAAGAAAATGAGACCTATCATCAACAATATCAATTCACCGACATATAACATATCCAAATGGCTTAACAATAAATTTAAAGGTATGGAAAAATTTGAAAATTTAGCAGTAGAAAATTCTTACCAATTAGTTGAGAAATTAGAAAATGTAGAAATAGAACCTTCAGAAAGATTGGTCTCATTTGATGTTACTTCATTATTCACAAACATACCGACTGACACAACTTTGAAAATTTTAAAAAAATGGTTGAAAGAAAACAAATTAGATGATGATAGCATTAAAGAATACATAAAACTAACAAAATTATGCTTAAATCAAATGTTCTTCACCTTTAGAGGAAAATACTTTAGACAAAAATCAGGACTCGCAATGGGAAATCCATTATCACCATTCTTAGCAGACATGTTTATGGGGAATTTTGAATGTCATGTAACTAAAGCACATCCTTTGATGTTTAAATTTTGGAGAAAGATACGTAGATTGATATCATAGCAATAGTAAAAGAGAAACAATTAGAAGATGCCATTAAACTGTTAAATATTCAAAATAAAACAATCAAATTTACAATGGGAAATAGAAAATAATCATGAAATACCATTTTTAGACCTTAAAATTGATTAGGAATGAAGAAAAAAAGAAAATAGAATTTGGAAGTCTACAGAAAAGAAACTCACATCGACAATTATATAACAGCTACTGGATTTAACCATTTTTCACACAAACAGGCAGTATTTAATAGTTTAACACACAGACTTGTGAATGTCCCCATGAGCAAAGAAAATTACAATAAAGAGAAAGAACACATCATACAAATTGCTAAGGATAATGGTTTTCACAAGAAAATGATACACAAGAAATAAATAATTCAAAGAACAAAAAGGTCATCAATGAAAGTACTCTTCAGACAGATAAAAATATAGGAAAAAATTCAAGAAGTTCACATACCATCCTTTCGTATTTGACAAGTTTCAAAAAATTTTCAACAAATTCAACATTAAATTAGCACCGAAAAATGATTACAGCTTAGGTAATTTAATAAAAACCAACAAAAATGAAAAAATTGAAGACTGCAAAAAATCGGGAATTTATCAAATTAATTGTAAAGATTGTGAAAAGATATACATAGGAAAAACAAAAAGGAATCTAAATACAAGATTAAAAGAACACCTCAGAAATGTTAAAAATGGAGAAACCGAAAAATCTGCAATAGCTGCACATGCCTGGTCAGAAAAACATAGAATAGAAACCAAAACAAAATTACTTAAACAATTGGAAAAACCGAAGGAACTCACAATTTGGGAAAAAATTTACATATGCAAGAATGAAAATACAACTATGAATTTTGAAATACCCGGTTATAAAGAAAGAGGACTGATTTGGAAATTCTTCGGTCGGCCACCAGATGGCGCGGAGGTCAGTCTGCAGGATAGAAGGCCGTTGGACGTCAGTTGTGAACGTGACGCAGCATTGACAATGTCACAAATTACGTGAAGAAACCCAGGGTCTGCTATGAATTATGAAGTATGAGGTGAGTGAAATAATAAAAAATAAACAACACTGAGATGTCATTATTAAGAGAACGCATTCACACAACTCGCAAGAACCTCGCCATCATGGACACTGAGCTTCTAGACCTTCACCTTCTACTCAGCGACAGACTATTGGAAAAAGACTGGAACAAAATAGATGGGATCACCTATCAGTCCATGGTGTCAACGTGGGACCAATCCACCAAAACACAGAAAAAAACTTCTAGTCTACGTCCAAACAAAAGCCCATTAAAAAATTAGACACCACACGCACCATAGTAAATATCAGGAACCTTCAACTTTCAGATACAGAAATTTTACTGCTTACTAAAGGAGGCAATTTCACAGTTACACCTTCAGCTATACTTGTTGAAGAAATAATTTCTAATGCCGAATCTGCTACAGGAATGTTACCAGTGGAAAAGGCGGAAACAATCTGCAACAAAGTCTCTCGCATTCTAAGAAAAGCTTCGGAACTTAAACACAATCTCTTCATCGAAGAAAGGAAAGCTATTAAAACCTTAAAAACAGATGAAATAATTATTATTCTACCGGCGGACAAAGGAAATTCTACAGTTATTATCGACACAGAAAAATAAACCAAAAAATCACCAAGTTACTCGATCCTTGTAACTACCGTAAGCTGTCAGACGACCCAACTAAACGGATACTCTGAAAAACTAACAAATTAATAAAGGCCTCCTCGTTTCCTAACGATGTGAAGAAAGAACGAAGACCAGCCATCCAGACTATATGGATTGCCTAAAATTCATAAAAAATACATCTTTAAGACCGATCGTCAGCCAAATAGGATCACCAACTTACAACCTGGCTAGATATCTATCTGTTTTATTGAAACCACATACTAACAACAGTGACACTTATGTCAAAGACTCAATGCACTTCTTAGAAAAACTAAAAGAGGTTAACATTGCAACCGGAAGATCTAATGGTTATTTTCGACGTGATCTCACTATTCACCAAAGTTCCAATAAATGAGACTATTCACCTCATTGCTGCCAAGTTTCCTCAAGACATCACAAAACTTTTCGAACACTGCTTAACCACCAGCTATTTTCTATTCAACGACTTCTACGAGCAAACAGATGGAGTAGCTATGGGCAGTCCCTTGAACCCAGCAGTTGCCAATTTCTTCATGGAAAACTTTGAGCAAATATGCTTAGATACGACACTTCTCAAACCCAAGATATGGCTTCGCTATGTAGATGACACCTTTTTAATCTGGAACCAAGGGGAAGAGAAAGTAGACAAATTTCTTACACACATCAACAACATATACTCCAGTATGCAATTCACCATAGAAAAAGAAACAGATAACAGCATAGCATTCCTAGACATCCTGATCAAAAGAGAAGAAAACAGCAACATTTATCACACTATCTGCAGAAAACCTACTCACACTGACAGGTATCTTCATAAAGCCTCGAATCATCACCCTAAACAAAAATTTAGAATCATCAAATCATTGATGGATCGAGCCAAGAAACACTGTCATCCTGATTTATTAAAAACAGAACTTCAACACCTCCATACGGAATTCATAGCCAATGGATACACCAGGAAATAAATCAACCGAGCCAATCATCCTAGACGATACAACAGCAACAGTAGCATGGAATCAGAAGAAAAAACAACTTCAACCAGGGCATTTTTTACCGTTCATTAATAATGTAACGGACCGCATTGGAAAACTACTAAGGAAAAAATACATAAAAGACAATATACAAGCCTACCAAGAAAATCAAGAACCTTCTCAGACCTATAAAGGAACAACTCCATCACCATCAGACAGCGGGCATATACAGGATACCATGCAGTTGTGGAAAAGTGTATATATGCACCACCAAACGCAGCATCGTAACCAGACTCAAGGAGCATGAAAGATACATTCGTCTTAAACAAATGGATCAGTTGGCAGTAGCAGAACACACTTTACTTGATGGCCACATAGTATAATATCAGAAAACAGACATATTATCTAACTGCACACACTATTTTATCCGTCTACAACGAGAAACCATCGAAATATTCAAACATAAAAACAGTTTCAAAAGAAAAGAAGAATCATTAAAAGTCAACAAAATATGGATACCGGTTCTAAAAAATGCATAATGCAAACCTCTACAAGAACAGTCTACTAGACCATCAAACAGCAACCTCATTGGAGCAATGGAAGTCCCTACTGCTGACCAATCAGAAGGCAGATATAACTTACAAAGGAACGGACCATGCAGAAAACACATCATGGTGAACGGTATAAATAGGACAGAGAGTGGGCAAAATTGCAGTCTCAAGACAACCCTTGAGGATGCCAGACGCAGTCTCTGGTGAAACGTCAGGGAACTTCAAGCCTCAAGACCACGGCCTATAGCCTGGAAATCTTCTTCAAGATCATCATAACACTGCTTTCTTGTTTAAATCAGTAAAAAAAGTACTGATTTGTTCACTTTATTTGAAATTATCTACCTATGTCTTAAACTTTTCTTTTCTTGCCACTACATTTAGAAGCCATAATTAACACTTATAAAACTCACAGAATTAATTATATTCTTCAAACATCTAACTAACTCTGACACTGCAATGTGAGCGAACAACTGCAACTGGAAACTAACTTGAAATTTACAAAATGTAACGATAATAAAACATCTGGCACACACTTGCCTTTGAAAGTAGTAACCGCGTGGTCAACAATGTACAGAGACTTCAAAGTGATGTGCAGTAGGTAGGATCATAAATAAAAATGCGTGCTGGGTGCTTGTTAAAATGGATGTGACTTCTCCATGTTTTAGAGTAAGAGGTTGAGTAGGATGAACTTTCACAAAGACATATGTTGGAAACAGGAAAAGTCTTGCTCTTTCATGTTTATCTTATACCAAATAGAATTACAAATATTAGTGTGGGCTAAATGTGATGTGATAGAGCAATAATCACTGCGGGCCACATGCAATGGGATCGAGGGCCACAGATTGGACACACCTGGTCTAGGCCATATCCTTTGGATATGTTCCTTCCACTAAAGTCTATATTAGTTAATTAAAATTCATTGGAGAACATTTTATTTAAACAACTCACCTCATAGGATTCATGCTTCCATGATACCGTGGTTTCAAACACAGTCGTGTTCATCCTCAGCCATAACTCCGACTGACGAAATTCTTCGGCCGTCAACTGTTCTATTGTTGCCATCTTCAGTGCTGCCATCTATGGTTGAATTTATGAACTTCAAAATCAAAGTAATTTCGTTAGGGATATCACAATTCATTGATCTATCTTTATTTATCTGAATGTATATTTTCTCCCAAATTGTAAATTCCAAAGGCTTCTCTACATGTTTCAAAAGTTTAGCTTCTTTTCCAATTAATATTTCTGAAATGTTCTTTTGTCCGAGTTTCTAAATTCCTTTTTGTTTTTCCTATATAAACATAAAAGTTGTGAAGATTGCAATAAAGTTTATATAGCAAAAAAAAAAAAAAAGGAATTTAGAAACTCGGACAAAAGAACATTTCAGAAATATTAAAAATTGTGAAATTGAAAAATCTGTAATTGCTGCACATAGTTTATTAGAACATCATAAAATTGGAAGAGAAGCTAAACTTTTAAATCAAGTAGAGAAGCCTTTGGAATTGAAAGTTTGGGAGAAAATATACATTCAGAAAAATAAAGATAGATCAATGAATTTTGATATCCCTAACGAAATTACTTTGATTTCGAAGTTCATAAATTCAACCATAGATAGCAGCACTGAAGATGGCAACAATAGAACAGTTGATGGCCGAAGGATTTTGTCAGTCAGAGTTATGGCTGAGGATGAACACGACTGTGTTTGAAACCGCGGTATCATAGAAGCATGAGTCCTATGAGGTGAGTTGTTTAAACAAAATGTTCTCCGATTAATTTTAATGATTATACCTCATAATGTTTACTTCCCAACATTAATTTAATATCTATATTATTTCTTTATAACTTATCTATTTAACTTGTAATGTAACTTTTACTAATCACCTTGATTTAATATAAGTTCAGCATATATTGATGTTTCCTCTCATGCCATGTGAACCCAACTTAAACCCAATAAACATCAGATTATGCCCAACCATCACATTAGTTTAGTTAGTAAATTTTAGGGTTTGCTCAATTAGAATTATTTTGATTTTTATAGTATTTACATATTCATCACTAATTAGAGTATACTAATTTAACTTATGAATCACATAAAGTTTAATATCCTTCAAGGTGGGTCCCTGACTTAGAAAGTTTGAGAACCACTGTCATAAAGCATTCAAACATATGTTAAAACATTCTACATCAAGTCCCATGTAATGGTTAGTATGTTGACTGGTAGCCCAACTGGATTTGATTACTGGATGTACATAATAAATATATCTATGAGTATAGGATCTGGAATGTGGTCTACACAGCCTCATAAGGACAACATACAAGCTAATTAATATGAGAAACTAAAACTAAGATTAAAGTGCTGCATCATCTAACCACATGACTCTCTGCACTATTACAATATGCTAAGCTAGTGGCAGCATCCAGTTCAGTTTTGAGCATACAGTTGTTTTATATTTGAAGAGAAAAATTTTCGCCTAGACCGAGACTCGAACCCGGGACCTTTGGCTTGCCGGGCCAAATGCTCTACCAACTGAGCTACCGAGGAGAGTTTGCGATCCAGACACAAATTTTTCTCTTATATGGCAAAGATAGAAGCAATGGTTTCAAAAACATTTGGCGAGAGGGAATTACAACGTATATAATAGAAAAATTTGCGTCTAGATCGCAAACTCTCCTCGGTAGCTCAGTTGGTAGAGCATTTGGCCCGGCAAGCCAAAGGTCCCGGGTTCGAGTCTCGGTCTAGGCGAAAATTTTTCTCTTCAAATATAATTTATCTTTCAGTGAGAAATGTAAAATCAATAATAAAAACATCATAAAGTTGTTTTGTCTAAAGTCATACTGGAATTATAATATTCATAAAATTATGATATTCAGGGAGACCGTAACGGGCCACTGGGCCTAATACTTGAAAGGCAGATGATGATGATGAGGGCACTTAAAGTGGTCTATTGGAATGGTGTATTAATTGAAAATAGATCATATTAATGCCACTTAGCTCAGAACCCAGCATGAAAAGTGGAGTGGGTGATATTGTAACACACACACATAAATACTTAAAGACTGAGGATCATGAAAGAATAAACATGGAAGAAAATTTATGCTGGATTCTAATGTTTTTGGGTTGGTCCTTGTGGACTAATGGTTACCATGTTTGAGGGTTCAAATCAGCTAGGGTAATGGATTTTTCAAGGCAAAAAGTTTCTGAGTATAGTTCTCTCAGAAAGGAACTAAAACCATGGGTCCTATCTCATAGATTTATGGTATGTAAAAAAAGAAAAAGCCTGAAAAAAGAATTGTCTAAGCAAAATTGGTCAGCCATTTCATATTCAGATTTGTATTTAATGCTAATGATCTTAACTGTTAAAGAGCATCATTAAATAAAATAATAATAGCACTCTTAAAGTACCCGTATTTTTATATGGATGTGAAACATGAGTTACAAAGAAAAAAAAATGAATCATGCATCACTGTGGTAGGGATGAAATTTCTGGATAAAATAGCAAAATACACATGGCAAAATCATTAAAAAAAACACAGAGATATTATCAGAACTCATTCTTGGAAAAATACAAAATTTTGAAAACAAATAGAGACTACACATTGGAAGAATGACTAGAGATAGAATTTTTTAATTATTCATTTCATACATCTCAATGATGGATAAATTATATTTGAAGAGAAAAATTATACGTTCAGACTAGGGTTTGAACCCAAGACCTTTTGCACACTAGATGAATGCTCTACCAAGTGAGCTATCTTAGCACTTCAATCTAAATGCAAATCTTTCTCTTATATATGCTGTTAATTCCCACGCATCAATTGCTATGAAACCTTTGCTTTTATCTTGCAAATGGTGGCTTCTTTATTGATAAGACATTTAATTGCGAATTTTACATTACATTATAAAGCCAGTATGGCATCTCTTTGTGTTTTTATTATTCATTTCATACATCTCAATGATGTATAAATTATATTTGAAGAGAAAAATTATACGCTCAGACTAGAGATAAATTAATAGTGAGTGGAGAACATATTTTAATCGACTCACCTCATACATTTTCAAACTTCTTTGAAAATGTATGAGGTGAGTCGATTAAAATATTTTCTCCACTCACTATTAATGATATAACCTCATAATGTTTACTTCCCAATATTAATTTAAATAGAGATAAATTGTTCAATTTTATATTAAAATACCATCCTGTTGAGAAATTAAGCCAACATTGACCACTTAAAAAAGTACTGGATGGGTAACGAGACCAGAGTAGCCTATGTGACCTTTATCCTTGACTGCTTGTTTGATGATGACGACAACAGTAACAATCTATGTTTTAGAGACATGATCCAATACATCAAAGTAAAGTAAAGTGATCCCACAACAGGCCCTTGGGGTAGTAGGAGGTTAAGGCTCCCACTTTTTCTAGACAATCGGCTCTTTATGTCAGCCCTGCATGACGGCCACCTTTACCCCAGAACAAGTGTCTGGTACTCATTTACGTTAGAGGCTGAGTCGACCCCAGGGCCATAGTGCCACCAGAGGGTTTGGGTCAGTTTAAAAATCTTGACCCCAATGGGACTTGAACCCTCGACCCTCCGGCTTGTAGCTCTGTGCCTTAACCACTATGCTACAGCTTACCCCCCAATACATCAAAGCCAAATCTAAAACTTGAACATTCCCCATTTCTTATTTAATCCTAGAGTATTTACTGTTTACAAATACCATAACTTTGTTGTGACTCAGGTGGAATTAATTCAGTATGCAGATAGTCTAGACTAGTAGTTCCCACACTTTTTTGACATGCAGCATACTTGTGATTTATCGAAACTCACAATGATTATTAATTCAATGTTTTTTTAAAATATTTTTTATATTTTCAAGAGGTCTAACTCGAAATATACACCTCATCTATTATATATATTATTATATACTCATATTTTCAAAACATGTTTTTGAGACCATTTAGACAGTTCAGTGTCTTCTGGATTCTTTACTCTAGTGGTTTAGATATACCTCATGATCAAAACTTTCTCCCTACAAATTTTAATATTTCCCACATCATCTCATGGGATCCTTGGCTGATCTCACTACACATTGATTGGGAACCTCTAGTCTAAGCTAATAAAATGTCTATGAGCCTTAGTTTTCTAATAAAAGTTAGACTTTTAACATTGCACAACAATGAAATAGATTCATAAATATTTTTGGTATTGGGTATTGCCACATCAGAGAGTTTTTAACTAATATTTCTGCCATCATTGAATGGCCTTCTGAAGAGCTGGTCCAGAATAAGCATCGCTATATATGTGTTACCTCCAATGCCCATATTTCATTGGCAGCATTTGGTTCCAGACTTTGTAAAGAACTACAAATTTAGGGAATATTTTCAAATGTTTTCTAGAATAAAGCTTTATTCTTGAAAGCATTATATCTAAATTCACAATCCCATCACTTGCCAGCAAGCCCCATGATTGTTTATTTAACTTTCACAGGAATTAATCACTATGAGGTTTAATTTAGGTCAAATCAAATGTTTTTTACTCTCCCTCATACAAATCTTCTAAGTAGATCACGATTTCGAGACCATAATGGTCTCATCTTCAGTACTATTTTGGCGACTGATGTTATGTCGATCGGAAGAATCTCTTCTTCTACCCTCTGTTGGTGGACCAATGAACCTCTGGATTAGGTCAGAATTTGCGGGAATTTCGAAGTTCATAACTTTTCCTTTGTTTTTCTGAATGTGGATCTTTTCCCAAACCATGAGTTCCTTTTGTTTGTCTATTTGTTTAATTAGACTGGCTTTTGATTCAATTAAATGTTTTTTGGACCAAGCATGAGCAGCTACTGCTGACTTTTCCACTTCTCCATTTTTGATGTTTCTAAGATGTTCTTTCACCCTTGTTTTCAAATTTTGTCACAATAATTAAAACCAATAAAAATGAAAGAATTGAAGAAGAAAACAAATCAGGAATTTATCAGATCACATGCAGGGATTGTGACAAAATTCATATTGGAAAAACAAAAAGAAATTTGAAAACAAGGTGAAAGAACATCTTAGAAACGTCAAAAATGGAGAAGTGGAAAAGTCAGGAGTAGCTGTTCATGCTTGGTCCGAAAAACATTTAATTGAATCAACAGCCAGTCTAATTAAACAAATAGACAAACAAAAGGAACTCACAGTTTGGGAAAAGATCCACATACAGAAAAACAAAGGAAAACTTATGAACTTTGAAATTCCCGCAAATTCTGACCTAATCTAGAGGTTCATTGGTCCACCAACAGAGGAAAGAAGAAGAGGTTCGCCAAAATAGTACTGAAGATGAGACCGTTATGGTCTCGAAATCGCGATCTACTCAGAAGATTTGTAAGAGGAGAGGTAAAAAAACATTTGATTTGACCCAATGATTGTTGCTAATCAGATAGGGGAATTTAAGACGCATATATATCAATGTATTTATCAATGCTGGTTTCAGAACAACTCTGAAGAAGACCATGACATGTTGGTGGAAACATTAGTTAAAATCCTTCTAATACAATAATAAGGACAATAAAAACTTTAATGAATGCAAAAACTATGGAAGTCTATGAATTTGTATTAAATAAATGTATTGTTTTTATAGTATGTAATATAGGGAACACAGCTGCATGTTATGTATGGCATATGCATGTTATGTGCTGATTTTAGCTTTGCATGGTACAGAAGTGTATGTTATAATATTAAGTTCCAGAAACTTCATAAATTCTAATAGCAAAGACAAAATTTTACATAGTCTTTAAGAATTATGTTGTTAAAAAAATTAATTAATTCTTTACACCTCACCTGATATTATCTCACAACTGGATTGGTTCCAAAGGTATCTCCTTCATTATTAGCCAAAAACCAACAATTGAGATATCCATTGGAATCTCTGCAAATCCTCTCCATCTGGTGGGAAAGGACGATCTTCATGATAAAATCCCTTTCCTAGGAAATTTCAAAATTTATCAACTTTTTTTTTGTAGGTCTTCTCCCAAACTGTGAGTTTTGTTGGACTGTCCAGTTGTTTAAGCAATTTTGATCTCTCTTTAATTCTATGATTTTCTGTTCACACATGAGCAGCTACTGCTGATTTTTCTATTTCTATTCCTATTTGGCTGATGATGGAGGAGATACCTTCAAAACCGATCCTGGTAAGAGAGCTAACCAATTCAATTTCTTTGATAAAATATCTCATAGTGTGACTTTTTGTGTCTGTATTATTAGTATTATTTTAATACATCTTCAATACTTTTATTCATTTTTAGTTGAATATAGTGCTTGTGTTGCCATGAAATTTAAGTAAATTTAATTAATCAGTACATAAGATAGACTGATTCTTTGATGTAACAGCATATTGATTCCTGGTTATATCATACAAATATTTCTCTATGTATGGGGTTTACTTTGTTCGTACTTGTGTACTTAGATGTCCCAGGGAGCTATAATGGCATTAGCATTGCTATCAGAAGAGTCACATATGAGGACAGGTTAAAGGTAATGTTATACTTAGGGCTGTTTCCACAAAGGGCTTAATGGAAATTTGGAACAGAGATTCTTCCCAACATTAATTTAATATTCTTTGGAGAGTTCGGTAGCGTGGGGGAATTGGGATCCGCCGAGCTAAAATGGAGGGTTGTGACAAGGGTAATTGTGTTACATAGAAATAAATAATTAAATCTTAAACTCTATATTTTAAATCTATAAATAAAACCATACAAGTTAAGGTAATTAAAACTAACTTCAACTATACTATATTATTTCTATTACATTTCCAGAGAGAGAGGGAGATATATATGGTGAAATGGATTGTGGGTTGGACTCTGCCTAATTCGACCTAACTTTATCATAATCATATTCCTCAAATATTAACTTTGTTCCTATTCACCAGGTTTTAATTACCTTAACTTGTATGATTTTACTTATAGATTTAAAATATAGAGTTTAAGATTTAATTATTTATTTCTATGTAACACAACTACCCTTAGTCATAACCCTCCATTTTAGCTCGGCGGATCCCAATTCTGTAAGTAACCCCCACGCTACCAAACCCTCCAAAGAATCCCTGTTCCAAATTTCCATTAAGTCCTTTGTGGAAACAGCCCTAAGTATAACTGGTAATAAGGCATACTAAAAGAGATACTCAGGTCAAAAGAGTAACAATATGTTATTATAAATATACAACCATCAAGAAACCTGGGCATGAGGGCCACTAGAGTAAAATTTTCCAGAGATAAGGGGGATACATGGCATTGTCTCAAGTTAGGGATGTATGGAGAGCCTATGTCTGCATGACAATGAAATCTGGCTTTGATAATGCCAGTGAGTTCCTGGTTAGTACGTAGGGTCAGAAATGGGGTACAATCAGTTTTTTTTGGGGTAACTGAGTAATTACTAGATATGAGGAGCAGAAAAATTCAGTTAAGAAAATAGAAACTAAGTTTCAGAATTGTTCCATAAAGGGAGGAGGAACAGGTAAACCACAAACATGTCACACAGGAACCCGAAACTCCCTAGCATCCCCTCATCCAAGGAGTAAAAAAAAAAAAAGTTGAACTAATCCCTGCATAGGGAGGAGGCCATGGCCCTTAGGGGATGAAACATGGTAAATTTATTTATTATTATTATAAATATGTGTCATATATGCTGACATCTTCTAGTCAGTGATAACAATCACATCAGTCAGCATTGGCTCTTTAGAGCTATCATGCTATGGATTTAGCAACATTATGTAATGACTGATTTCTGTGATGTAACATTTGGCAGCTTATTGATCCAGATTCGATTCCCGACTATGCCATAAAAGTTATTTGAATATAGAGTCTGGGATGGGATCTGCTCAGCCTCGTAAAGATACGAGTAACTGAGTAGCCATGTGATAAGATTGATGGACTGTGTCATGATTCACTGTAAAGTCATCTACAAACCATCAATAATAGTAACAACCATTTCAGTCTGTCTTAGTCCTTTGAAACTGTGGTACTATAAATTTATTTATTAATGCATTAAAGTTATTTAAACTGTCTCATCATTCAACTTTAGGTATTCATGAATTCTATTCATACATAAATGTATATATACCCCATATGTTCCTCATGGAGACATGGATTCTCCCCTAGTGGAAGTTTCTTGACCAGGTTAATAATGCTTATTTTCCTACATATGTCAGTAAGTGACATGTGGTCAGCATATCGCCTCAATGAGACATATATTAAGCATCTAAGGTATTACTTTGATAGGAAAGATCAGTTAAATTTTGCTCATAGGTACTCATTTAGGCTTGAAGTTCTTTTACAATCTATACTTTTAATATAGGTAGAACATCAAGAAGTTTTAAAATAAGATTTAATGAGCATTTCTTAGACTTTATTAAAAAAGAAGGAAAGTCAAGTTTTGCAGAACACATTTCAGAAACTGGCCATCAATTTGGCAAAATAGATGAAACGTTGGCTATAATACACGAAGAAAACAGTAGACAAAAGATTAATATTTTGGAAGATATTGAAATCATTAAAGAAGTAGAGAATAAGAATTTATTAAATGAAAAATACACCTAATAATGAAAGCCCCTTATATAAAACATATAAATAATTTCAATATCAAGAAGGTTCCTGAAGATGAAGCATGACTTCGAAAAGCTTTGAATTTTAATAATATAATGAAGATTATAACAGAAATTATTATAGTCGAGAACGACTGTGTTATGTAAGGTACAAAAATTTTTATAATTGAAATAGTTCTTTTATAAGCCTGAAAATCTTTAACATCAGGTCCCATGACTTAAAGTCTCTCCTGGAGGATTTGTCCTTCGGATTTTACCATCCTAAAAATCCATCAACCACAGGCAGGTTTGTATCCTGTGACCTTTGGTTCCAGCAAGAAACATAACCAGAACACCAAGGTGACTGAATTTTATGCATGGAAACTTCTTATAGAAAACCAGAGGGAAAACACCCTGTAGATAGCCTAATAATAAGATGGGAGAACAATATTAACTATAATTTGAAAAATGGTGAATTATATATGAATGAGAGCCTGTGTTTGCATGGCCATGAACCTCTGGATTTGATAGTGCCAATTAATTAGCTAGTTAGTTAATCATACATAACATTCAGTTTTTAATGTGCAAAGGTATTTTTATGTGTTGTGATTCTTTTTAATTGTCTTGTTATCACTCATATCATGATTTTTAACTTTAAGTTTCATTGTTTAATAAAAAGTGTTGAATCGCTTATTCATGTTAAATCAAACAATTTTCTTTTAATCAATCAACCTAATATATTTATGCATTCTTATTCCAATCAAATTATTTAATTAACTATAGATTCATTTTAAAGGAGGAAAAATATTTGTCACCTTGGATCCATTAACTAAGTTTCTCGAACATTTTTATTTTGTTAGTTTATACAGCACTTTTTTGTTCTTCAGATAGGTAAAACAGATGGTTTATCTAATTTAGATAAATATGTGTATTAATACTGTACAGTATATTTTAAAGCATGTCTTTTATGCAGTGATGGATTCTTACATTGATTCAAGATTTGTTTTCCTTTATATGTTCTTCAGGACTAATATCTTCTTGATCTTGTTTATTTGAAATTCAGCTGATATTTGTATGAATTTCTAAAAATAATGTGTTTTGCATGTTTCAAGAGCAGTTGATTCAAAATTCCAGTTTACCGAACAAACAAGTTCTGCATTCTTTACTAGGATATTAAAATCTAAAAAAGTTACTTTCTATTTAAATAATCCTCTTTCTTGAAATATATGATTATTATAGTTGATTTAAAACATCCTTTCTTTTTTTTCTTAAAACTTATGATGGAATTAACATGAAGGCTTTCAAATTAATACAAATAAAATGAGTCATACATCACCTCACCTCATACACTCCATGTTCTTCACAGCACAGGACTGCTGTTTCAGGAACAGTCGTTCCTAACTTTAGTCATTTTTTCAACTGTTGAATTTTTGCCTTCCCTATAGTCTTCTAAACTGCCATCTAGTATTGATTTGTTGAATTTTGAGATTCAATCTTGCTCGCCAGGAATTTCAAAATTCATGGATCTGAATTTGTTCTTCTGAATGTATATATTTTCCCAAACTGTTAATTCCAAGGGCTTCACAGAATGTTTCAAAAAGTTTAGTTTATTTTTCAATTTTATGATTCTCTAGCAAACTATGAACTGGATTATTGGGAAAAAATGTACATTCGGAAGAACAAATTTAGATTGATGAATTTTGAAATTCCCAGTGAGCAAGATTTAATCTCAAAGTTTTTCAAATCAACACTAGATGGCAGTTTAGAAGATGATGGTCCATCCATCCATAGTAATTCTGCCCGAAGGCAGGTCCTTTACTGCAATCATAGCATTTTCATGCTATGCTTGCAGCTTTACTAGGGAATTGTAGGTGTGGTACCTTCCCGTTGCTTTCCACACCGATGAAGGATGATGATGGCCATATGATTTCGGGGACCATTTGGACCTTAACGTTTTCCTGACATTCGTCTTACAGGTGAGGAAAAACTCCGATAAAAACCTCACCCAGAAAAACTGCCCGGCCGAGGATTGAACCCGGGCCCGCTGCATGACAAGGCAGTACGCTACCTCGAGACCACAGCGGTGGACAAGATGATGGTGAAGGCAAAAATTTAACAGTAAAAAAATGGCTGAAGTTAGGAACAACTGTTCCTGAAATTGCAGTCCTGTGCTGTGAAGAACACAGTGTGTGTGAGGTGAGATGATGTATGACTCATTTTAATTTTATTAATCCTATCTTTTCTTCATCATCATCATATTTTATGTTTAGGCTCAATTAAATCTGTTCCTATATCTCAATATTTTCTTGATTTCTCCAGGATTGTTTAGGTCTTCCCCATGTCTCTAGATCTTATAGGTTAATATTGGAACACTTTCTTTGGTAAACAATTTGAATTCATTCTAAGGAGTTGATTTAACCAATTCTTCTGGATATGTTTGAGTATCTTCTACTATGTTTCGAACCTTAACCTTTCACGAATGTCAAAATTTCTCTTTTTATCCAACCTACTTAGACCTAAAGATAATATAAAAATCTCAATCTGTCCAGCTTTGTAACTTGGTTTTATGTCTAGAATCCAAAATCCAATTTTCACTGCTATGTTTTAGGGAAATATTTTATGTTGTATTATGTAATTGTAATTTAGTTTCTATGGACATTTGTTCCCCATACTATCATTTAATGATTCCATTCATCTTGTAATATTTCTGTACTCCTCTTGTATATCTATACTTTCTTACTCGATTCTTCTTGAATATAAAATAAATGTTTTATTTTATATAAATTTGCACACACATACAGATAATATTATATGTAGCATAGTGGTTAAGGCACTGAGCTACAAGCCGGAGGGTCGAGGGTTCAAGTCCCGTTGGGGTCAGGATTTTTAAACTGACCAAAACCCTCTGGTGGCACTATGGCCCTGGGGTCGACTCAGCCTCTAACGGAAATGAGTACCAGACGCTTGTTCTGGGGTAAAGGCGGCCGTCACGCAGGGCTGACAACCCGGCTGACATAAAGTGCCGATTGTCTAGAAAAAGTGGGAGCCTTAACCTCCTACTACCCCAAGGGCCTCCGGGCCTGTTGTGGGATCACTTTACTTTACTATGCATGCACATGCACACAGAGGGTGGAATGGAAGTCTACCAGCAATTCACAGGTTGTTCAAGGATGTTAGCTAAGTGTTTTTATATAAGGGACCCATGGGCCTGTGCAATAGGAGCCTTCTAGAACTATTATGCCATGGAGAGAGGAATTTTTATGAATATTTCAAAAGTGAACAAATTAAAAGCTTACCAGCTGACTGCTAGCCTCATTTCTAACATGTGCATTTCACAGGAATGGACAATCAATCATCCAGCAAGTAATATTGGATCCCCCATTATAGCTAGTTGGGGCACGCCATAGCGTAGTGGTTAAGGCACTGAGCTACAAGCCGGAGGG
This sequence comes from Diploptera punctata, assembly GCA_030220185.1. Lineage (NCBI taxonomy): Eukaryota > Metazoa > Arthropoda > Insecta > Blattodea > Blaberidae > Diploptera > Diploptera punctata. Next base: position 770,920 of record JASPKZ010002692.1, on the reverse strand, counting down.
TCGTGGGTTCAAGTCCCGTTGGGGTCAGGATTTTTAAACTGGCCCAAACCCTCTGGCGGCACTATGGCCCTGGGGTCGACTCAGCCTCTAATGGAAATGAGTACCAGACGCTTGTTCTTGGGGTAAAGGCGGCCGTCACGCAGGGCTGACAACCCGGCTGACATAAAGTGCCGATTGTCTAGAAAAAGTGGGAGCCTTAACCTCCCACTACCCCAAGGGCCTCCTGAGGCCTGTTGTGGGATCACTTTACTTTACTTTTTTTATTATAGCTAGTTTTCTCAAACTGGACGTGATAATTAGCAAAACTACCCAACTTCTTTATAGTACAGGATCTGAAGAGAGGTCGACCTTCACTCATCTGTTTACCGGATGAAACATATTTTTTATTAAACCTTGAATATAGACGAATACATCCAGAAAAACTTGCCTATTAAAATATGTTCATGGCTATCTTTAATTAAAATTGTTTTAATAAACTTTTTTTGGATGTTTTACCCACTTGTTTACCGAACAAATATTATTTGAACCAAGAGTTTGAAACATAAAGAATACGCCTGGGTAATATTGCCTACTCGTTTCTGGTCATGACTACCTGGCAAGCAGGTATAAACAGTAAGTTAATATAGGTAACTGCGCTGATCTGTTTACCAATCAAAATACATATCAGAATAAAGATAATTTAATTACAAGCATGATGGTATAGTATTGCCTGCAATAAACCGGTCATGAAATAGTATTGTCAGGCTTTGAAGTTTAAAAATCGGAGTTAGTAACGATGCGTGAGAGAGTAGCTGCACATGACATGTCTGTTGAATGAAAGAGAGTGTGCAAGATTTTTGCCGATTGAGAAGGGCAGCTCTTCTCTATTGCCGGGAATAATTTTGGAGCAACTGAAAATACACTCATTTTTAATTGTTAAACTTCAATAAATATCTGTGTTAATGATATATATATATCATACCATTTTTGCACTTTTACTAGGGATATATAGGTGTGGTAGCTTCCCGTTTCTTTCCACACCCCCACTATCTCTTTTGCATCTTATAAATCTTAAAAGATCTTAAGAAGGTCCTGAGGGGCCCCAACTTGGTGGTGAGGAGAGTGGATTTGGCTAAGTTAGACCCTCTGGACTTCACCGAAATTCACTCCAGAGGTTAAATATCAGTTGAACAGATCAAAGATCCAGAAATCCGAATTAGCCTCTGCCCTTTTTTTAACTTACCTGTTACTGAAGGAAACCTAAGTATAAGTAAAGAAATAAACATTTAATAAAAAAAATAATATTTAACACCTGTGTGACTTGTAAAAAAAATTATTATAAGAAAATGGCATACAAAAAAATTACATTAAAAAATGTTTAAACTTATGAAAATTATTCAGCATCTGATTCATCAGAAGTTACTTGATGATCTTCAAAATCATCATTTTGTTTTTGAGGCATTTGTAAAATGTTGTCTATCTTCAAGGGCGTTTGGTCTCCAACAAATCCAATTGGTTTTAAATAATTATTATCTAAAAACCAACCGCAGTTTTCAGGGTGCAACTTCACACAGTCTGGTTCTGTCGCATGTAGCCACATGGAATTGACGTAAACGGTGCACAAAATTTTTTGACTTAAAGAAGAGCAGTTGAAAGATTTTTTTAAAACTGTTCAATGTCTTCTTTTGCAGAATATGTTTTCAGGAAAATTTGATACCTTGCATCATTCATGCTTGTGCAATGCTTGATGCCATACATATTATCAAATAATATGTTGCACGTGTTCGATGCAGTTGGTTTGAAATTATTCCCAGCAATAGAGAAGAGCTGCCCTTCTCAATTGCATGTACAAAAATCATGCACACTCTCTTTCATTCAACAGACATGTCATGTGCAGCTACTCTCTCACGCTTTGTTACTAACTCCGATTTTTAAACTTCAAAGCCTGACAATACTATTTCATGACCGGTTTATTGCAGGCAATACTATACCATCATGCTTGTAATTAAATTATCTTTATTCTGATATGTATTTCGATTGGTAAACAGATCAGCGCAGTTATCTATATTAACTGTTTATACCTGCTTGCCAGGTAGTCATGACCAGAAGCGAGTAGGCAATACTACCTAGGCATATTCTTTATGTTTCAAACTCTTGGTTCAAATAATATTTGTTCGGTAAACAAGTGGGTGAAACATCTGAAAAAAAGTTAATTAAAATATTTTTTGTTAAAGATAGCCATGAACATATTTTAATAGGCAAGTGATGTATTCATCTATATTCAAGGTTTAATAAAAAATAAGTTTCATCCGGTAAACAGATGGGTGAAGGTCAACCTCTCTTCGGATCTTAGACTATTACTATGCTGAATGAGCACAGATTCCTGTACTGAAATTTCATAACAAAAATTCTGCTTAGGGGCAGTCTCGAAAAATCCTGTGCCGTAGCCAAGCACTTTATAGCATTAATAAATGAGTTGGAGAAAATGCTTTAACATCTCACCTCACAAAGTTGCGTGTCTTCACGATATCGGTTTCAGAAGTATTTATAGTAATACTATACTTCTGAAACTGGTATCATGAAGAGACACAACTTTGTGAGGTGAGATGTTAAAACATTTTCTCCGACTCATTTATTAATATAAATACCTCCCACTGTAAATTTAATTAAATTAACTTTATAGCATCCGTAGTACAGAGCTCCGGGACTTCCACTGGTTTAAGTCCCTGAGGAGGAAGAAATATTCTCATAGAATATCGGCCAGTATGAGACCAGTGCCCATCCACATGAGATATTTGAATTTGGGTAGTGGCTCCAGGTTGAGAAAACCAGCTGTAATGATTAGGGGACCTGACATACTTGATCACATGTCACCCCTAGACTGTCTTAATTATTGTTCACATCTGTGACCACTTCACATGCAGATATGAGGTCAGCAGCCAGCTGGTAGGCCAAAGATCTTCTAGGCCTGATGTGCCATGGAGTTCATGGGGACTCAAACCAGCACATATCTAGTACTCTACACTAAAGTAGAATGCCCATATTTATTGCATTTGCATAATGCAAATTATTATATCATCATCATCATAGGTGTTATAGCATATTTTAGGGCTTAACCATCCTAATAAGTTGCCACCATTCTCTTCTATTTTCACATGAGATTCAGTCTGGCTTAATTTTGGAGATTCTTGACAATTATTTTTTAAGGGATGGGGTCATCAATGCCATGCCCAATTTCCAAACTGTAGGACCAGAGTATTTTTTTTTTGTCTGAATAATCACCTTCAACCTGTCTGACAAGGGAGGCCCTACAGTAGCAAAGCTAGCATTATAGCTCTTAGATTGTTTGACCACACAAGCTCCACCACTATGTCAAAGTAAAGATACTTTTGGGGAGAAATGATTATAGCAACATAGTGATATTTCATTTCATCTTGTTGTCCAAATGTGCTAATTGTCAATTAGCATGGCTTGAACCTTGCAGACTGTTTGAATAATTATATAGGTTTAATAGTATCTGAGATATCCTCACTTTTGTTAAAATATTGATTATAAAACACTTTTTTCACACAATCTGCTAATTAATTTGCTTCAAACTTTCATGGGATATTTAACAAATCTTTGTACATAGTTTAACATAGAGATTTTCTTAAAAGTAAGTGAATGGTTGAGAGTAAGAAGGGAAAAAGATTACACAAATTGCATTTTTTTCATAAAATTTTACAGTTTCAGGATGAATTTATTTATATTTACGAAAAAAAACTAGAAATAAAAGTATCATATATTAAATAATACAGTTCAATCTTTCATAAATGACCTAAAATTTTATTCTTCTACCATGAATAGATACTAAGAAAACGTGCATTTTATGAGAAGTAGACCAGCTATAACGGCTGGGGGACCCGACATGCTGACCACATGTCACCCGTACACTGGCTTATGATTGTCTACTTCTGTGATTAACACATGTGGACGTGAGGTCGGCTGGTAGGCCAAGGGCCTTCAAGGCCTGTTGCGCTTGGAGTTTTTTTTTATTTTAACATACATAAGGCATTCTTGATTCCCTCAATTTCATCAATATGATGACGTTAGTAGAAGGAGAAATTTGAACAAAGGAATGCAGAACAATATATTGTTCCTTCAGTTTATGAAAATATATTAATTACATGAAACAACAGAGGTGAGCACTTCAAAGTTTTACAAAACACTTTCATATCATTACAATGCCATAAACATATGTGTTTTCTTTATACTTTGCATATATAGAATGTAAATTAATTAAACCAAAGAAATATTTAATTTTAGGAAGTTATATTTTGAGGTTATTTTAATTATATTATTTTTGGTCTGGACATCTTACCTCAATATTAATGTTGATTTGTTCTTGGACATGTTTCAAAACAATTCTCTGTTTTATCTTCAGCTTTCCCAGACCAAAGAAATTTTCCAGTTATAGAGGAGATTCAGACAAGCAGTCTGAGGTAGGGAACCCTGGGACTCAGACAAAAATTATCCGAGTTATTAGTTCTTAAAATATTCCCACTATAGACTTTATGAGGTCCTTGGGATAGTAGGAGGTTAAGGCTCTCAATTTTCTAGACAATCAGCACTTGATGTCTGCCGGGTTATTCATTGTTAAAGTTTGATACTTATAATCCAATATTGGGGCATTCCATAGTGCAGTTGGTTAAGGCAATATGTTACAAGCTGGAATGTTGATGGTTCGAGTCCCAATGGAGGTCAACACTATGACCCAGGTTGATTCAGCCTTTAACAGAAATGAGTACCAGACTATTTTTGTGGCGGTAAAGGTGGCCTTCATACAAGACTGTCAACTGGCTGACATCTCATTCCAATGTCTAGTTAGGTGGGAGCCTTAACCCCCTAGCACCCCACGGCCTATAGTGGGTTCACTTTATCTTTACCTTTTGTAATCCAATCCAATATTAAAAGTAAATAAGGGCATGGGATGGAGTGGGATGGCTTCAAACTTTAATTAGGGATTTGTTGAAACTCAGCTATTAAGTTATGATCAAATATATTTTCAAAATTTAGCTTTTAAAGTTTTACTCATTATTTGCTGGGAATTTTACTGACTCTGTAAAAATAAAAACAAAATTTGGAAATGTGATTGATTAGCTCTTAATACTTGAGTTTCATCTAATCTCCAATTAAAGTGCAAAATCACCCATACTCTATTTTATTTTAGTAGTAGATTATGAGTATCAGATGTAAACAACTTTAAAATTGGCAACTCAGATATTTTTGTCTTAAGATCCTCAAATTGCTTGTGTGAAACTGCTCTATAACTAGATTGATATATTTTCTTTAATTTATTTACATTTTGTATTATATATATTTTTTTATAACATTTCAATTAAGATTTTTTATACATTTTATATAAGTGACTCTTTGGTAGTTATATTTATGTAATAGATCAATTTAAATATGTGTCTTCTTTTTTCATAAAAGAAAACATATGGGAAAATCTGGAGGAGAAAATAACTCTAGTTAATTCTTACTTCTTAGTTAATATTTGTTTTTAAATACAATTTTTTTTCAAAAACAGAATGTAAGATGTTGGTCAAAGAAATTGAGTAAATTAGTGTACAATCGTTCACATTATGTTGCTCGTTATAATACTAAAATTCATTTTAACCTTGGATCTAAATTTAGTTTATATCAAATGTCTTTGGTTGATTTTTGACACAATTTTTTTAGAAATTTAATTTTGAATCTTTAGATACAATTTATTACCAGAAAAGGTTTACATGTTTTGTATAAAAATAAAGTATAAGCTGCTCTAAAAAATAATAATTTAATACTGCATTCTAAAGAGGCAAATTGATAAAAATAAGCTTTAACTTAATATATATTTAATAAAACAAGAAAATTAACATTAAATTAAAATTACAAATTCAATTAATACATTTTTTGTATTGCAAATCTTGAACACATCTTTCATTTTCTATTTTTCTTCTTTTTTAGCACAGTACATTTTACACAGAATAAAATATAGAAAGAAAGTCTTAATACAGAAAGGAAAATGTTTTTGTCTTTTATTTAAATATCCATGTACAGTAACACAATCTCTCTAAGAACTTAAGTTGTATAATGTTTTTCTTTTCTCATTGATAATAAAATTGTCCAATGTAGGAGTTTCTTGATGTTCATTATAACTTACTCTTCATTTAAATAACACAAATTATATTTGTTTAAGTTCCTGATACCAATTATAAAATTATTGAATTATTTTTTTATATGCAGATGACGCCTGTGTGTTTATGAATCTATGGAAAACATAAATAAGGATTATGCTTGCACGAAAATTTCAAAATATATTTAATTTTATTTGCATTCATCATATCATATTCCAAATTATTAAAAAGGTATACAAAACTCGATAGCTTTTGGATAACTGGTGATTTCTTTCCTTGGATGCTACAGACATCCAAGCATTTTTAAGATGTGCTTGTTAGCTTTTGCTATTTAAGAGCAGTGCAGAATATTTTCCAGCATTGTTCTTCTCCTTAGCAGTAAAAAGAGAGTTTTAAATTTTATTTAATGAAAATTTATTACAATACTTATTCTATCTGTTCTAAAATTATTATTAATAAAATATGTAAAAAAAGAGAGGAAACAAAAATTGAAGTATGTTTTCACAAGACTTTTGATTTGTCTGGTCTATTAGTCATGATACTGTTCTGTACAAGAATTTGATTTTTGGAAAGTGAAAGAAGGATTAAAGTATTAAGAAAGAAACAATGCATTAGAATTGATTTTTTTTAATTTTCTAAGTATGAATAATTTAAATGATTCACAAATTTCTCAACTACAGTGGATTTTATGGATCTTTGGACTTATGACAGTTACAACTGGAGTTTAGAGGCAGAGCACAGTGTATGTATGGCAATATGACAATACATGGTGTGATGGTGGGAAGAGAACCTATTCACTAGAGTTTGTAATTGAAACTTAAATCTTGTCGTGAATAATAAAAATAGCAACAATCATTAACAATTATAGCAGAGATATTCACTAATTAACTAAATGCTAATATATTTACAAAATCTGATCTAAAACAGTGCAATTCTATTTTGGAGAACTTCCAGTATTTCAAAATATTTAATGGAAATGATGGAGTTTTTGGGCAAGGGATGATCATACAGTAATTATTTATTTCCAAGACTGAATGCTTTATTTCAAAATACAATATGGAGTAACATTATAAGGTTTTACTTAATAAATAAGTTTGGTCTGTATTTTTCTTACCTCATATAGTGTTTTAACTATATGAATACAGACCAAACTTATTTATTAAATGCTTTGCTATAGCAATGCACGCTCACTATTGTTTGAATTGTTATAAGTCAAAAGATGTTAATAACACTATAAGCTACATCTTTCTAGGATATGTACTAACCTTGTACTTTTATAAAAAAAAAATTAAAGCACTGATTAAGGTAGTAATAAAAATATTATTTAAGAAGTACAATTATATTTATTTCTATATTCTCAATTATTCTGTTTAATAATTTCTTAGGATTATTTCCTTACTACAACACAGTACTGGTGTGACATTTGACCTTCCTGTTTGGTCTACTGCTCATTTTACCTGCCTATACATTTCTAGTATATTTGATCAGTATTTTATTCTGTAAATATATTTATTGTTAATTTACCCCAATCATTGGAAGCAGTGGTTCAAAAATAGGAATATAAGCGAAAACCATGTTTTGAGAAATAGAGAGCTTTAATGTTTTGTTCTAATTGGAAAAATAAAAATAAATGTATTCACGTAGACTTTCACGGCCAGAGTTGCTATGATGATCTTGGAGATTTTTGGGCTGTAGGTCGTGGTCGTGAGGCTTGTAGTTCCCCGACGTTTCACCGGAGACTGCGTCTGGCATCCTCAAGGGTTGTCTTGAGACTGGCAATTCTGTCCTCTGTCTGTCCTATTTGTACGTTCACCTCGATGTGTTCGTAAGTTATATCTGCCTTCTGATTGGTCCGCGTTAGGGACTTCCATTGCTCCAATGAGATTGCTGTTTGATGGTCTAGTCGACATTACATTAGATCTGCCTTCTGATTGGTCAGCGGTAGGGACTTCCATTGTTCCATTGAGATTGCTGTTTGATGGTCTAGTTGACTGTACTTGTAGATGTTTACATTCTGCATTTTTTAGAACTGGTATCCATACTTTGTTGACTTTTAATGATTCAATAGAAAAGAAGAATCATTAAAAGTCAACAAAGTATGGATACCGGTTCTAAAAAATGCAGAAAGTAAACCTCTACAAGTACAGTCGACTAGACCATCAAACAGCAATCTCATTGGAGCAATGGAAGTCCCTAACACGGACCAATCAGAAGGCAGATATAACTTATGAACACATCGCGGTGAACGTACAAATAGGACAGACAGAGGACAGAATTGCCAGTCTCAAGACAACCCTTGAGGATGCCAGACGCAGTCTCTGGCGAAATGTCGGGGAACTACAAGCCTCACGACCATGGCCTACAACCTGAAAATCTCCAGGATCACATAACATAAAAATAAATGTATTTCCTTTACATGTTAATAAAGGAAAAGAAATGCATTCTTTTATTTTCTTGCAATTAAAACAAAACTTTGAAGTTGTGTATGTCAAAACATGTTTTTTTTCTAATGTTCCATTTTCATAGCTACCACCTGTTGTAATACAAATATTTCTCAGAGAAACACTACTTATTTATTTAAGTAGCTCTAGCTTCGATCTATCTATTTAATAATATGTCTGCATACAAAAAGCCTCTCAGTCTGAAAGGACATAGCTATATGATATAGTCTCGTGAACAGTCAGCAGATAAATTAAAAATGCTGGTGAAAATGGAAACTCTCTTTTTCTGCATAGCTTTCTTGCTATAAAACTAATATGAAAATATTATTAATCTTGTATTATACATATACTGTGTGAAGGGTAAGGCTTCCTTTTTGTTCTGTTTTTTTCCAACAGCCTAAGAAGATGGGGAAAAGCATGGAGCACAGAACTAACCTACACTCCTCAGATTTTTCCTACATTCCTCCTGCCAACTGTTATGCCATTATATCCTTTGTTTGGTTTATTGCTTCTTATAGAGAAAATTCTTTTTGAAAACCGGTTTTGAAGCATGCTCTAAAGAATTGAAAAAATAATAATAAAATAAGATATATTGTCCTTGAGAACGTTAGGTAAGCATGTTGAGGATTTGTTATGTTTTTTGCACTAAAAAAGTTTAATTTTTCTAGTGGTTGAATAACAGCATTTATATTAATTTTTAGATGATATTTAAGGGTAACTAATGTTTCCAATATTTGCATATTTGAGGAGTTGTTGTAAATTTTAAGATTTGTTAAGTTCTATCACAATCAACTAAGTGATAAAGACTGGAGAGACATTTTGTTGTCTGAAAATAAAAAGTATTCATTGCATGGTTGAGTAATGTGTATAAGAATACATTATAATTTAAAGGTAAAAAATAAAAAACTATAATTTATGGAAATAAATAAAATTTAAGCAAAAATATTAATTTGTAATAATTCAGTTTTTTTTGTTAAGCATGTTTGCATATGAAGGGTTGAGTTTTTCCCAAAAATTTATAAGTGGAAATATAACAGTAATGTTGCTTTGGAATTCAACTTCATTATAATTATAATAAGACCATACCTATATAGAGAAATTTACAAAAGTAGTTTGTGTAAGATTTCTGGGGTTTGGTTTTAAATTCACTATCACACTTTCCAACCAATAATAATAAACCGTTTTTCATAAGACTTATGATGGGAATTAACATTATGAGGCTTTTAAATTAGTAAAAAACTGTGGTCCTGTGCTGTGAAGAACACAGAGTTTATGAGGTAAGATGAATTATTACTCATTTTAATTTTACTAATAATAAAAAATTACAATACAATCATTAAATTAGCAAAATTCATGTTTTTTTTATTCTTATTTGTTCTATCAGTTTTATTTTTTGTACAATTTAATTTTCATATAAAGCAAAAAACAAGGATGTTTGCAGTTCTTTATAATTTTATGTAAGTAAATTAAAAGACTCGAAAACGTAAGATGTTAATGCTGGCTGTTTCTAAATTATATAGGAAAAAATACTAAACATTCACTATTTAAAGCAGATATTAGATTTTTAACCACAGTATTTTTTTTTTAATGAAACTAGTGAAATAGGAATTGGTGATTATAACATTTAAAAAAAAAATTAATCTCAGTGATAAAAATTAACATCCAATGTTAATGATATATATATATATATATATATATATATGATAAGAAATACATATGAGAAAATATGTAATCAATTTTTGTGAAGTATAAAATTAAATCTTAATACACTTTTCTGCCAAAATAGTTTTAATAATAGAAAATAAATTTAAAATATCCAGTATTTGGTTCTTTTGTGCTAAATATTGTCAGGCTCTCATGTCAAGAGGATCCTTTGTTGAGTTTGACGTATATGTAAAAATACTAATTAATATAGCTTTATGAATCATAAAATATTAAAACAATGAATACCTTTTGTAGGAGTTTGGCTTATTTTTTAATTCAATACTGATAAAATGCATTTTTTATTATTTCTTAAATAGAGTAAACATTGTCAATTTCATCAAGTGTAAGTTATGACTTTTTTAATTTCCTCAAGAAATCTTTAATAATCCGATGGATAGTGATTACAAAACACACCTTTCATTCTGAAGTATTCAGGTTCAAGTCTGACTGGAGTTAATGGATTTTTAATAAGATAAAAATCTTAGGCATGGGTTCTTTTGAAAGGAAAATAAAGCCAAAAGTTCCATGTTGTAGGTTTGCAGGATTTAAAGGAGCCTCATATGGCCTCTGAGACCCTTTTATGCTCAGATTTGAATTGTGATGGCATTAAATTAAAAAATGCTTCAAATAAATAATAGTTCTGCTATATAACCTGTCATTTATCTACTATAGGACCATTATTTCTTGTCAAAATGTTTAATGTCATGAAATACCATGAAATTAGCAAAGTTTACCCTGTGTATTGTTTGATAAATAATTTCTAATATTTGCCATCAGTGCATAGGAAATTGATTCTTTGAATTTCTGAAATTTTAAATATTGTAATTATAAAGACTAACTTCTTCAATTATTTCCTACAAATGAAGTACCAACATATAACTGCACACTTTGGGAATGGAAAAAATTGGTAATGAAAGGTTCACATGCCAATAATTGCTGCCAATTATAAACGCAACAACATAAAAACAAATCTGGAATCCTATGATTGCAGTTGATTGTGCAGGGCAGGTGGACATTCCTGTTGTTGCTATTCCTAGTGAAATAGCAGGATTATGTTCTGTGCTGTTAACATTATTTTCCACACAATCTTCAGGTAGGCATTCAAACAAACCAGTAAATAGAAACCTAATTTCTCCATAATTCACAGGGACATTTGACACTCAGTTTCCTGACCTTCTGTGTAAATTTAGGCATTATGTCCTTACGTAGCAAGTTGATACTGTCACAGATTTTTGAGGAACATTTTGACATAAGGAGTATGATACTTAAAATTTAACAGTTTTCATTGTCTACAATTATTCGTAATCACAATCCAAAATTGGATCATATTTTTGCAGAGAACAGAACTGAGAAAATTGTAATTAAAGGTTAATAAAAAATTCTGTAATGTAAATACTCATAGTTAAATATGGGAAATGATGTTGGCTGAAGATAAGAGGGACTCCTCTTGAAAACTGCAGTTCCCGTGTTTAAAAAAACAAACTATGAGGTAAGATAAAGAAGTGACTCATTCATTCATTGAATGTAAATATTGTCTTAACCAAAGGTATAATTTAGTATATAAGCAGAAAATAACTTAATATTCATACTTCTGAATTTATTAGGAGAGATGAAATTATTTATACCTCTGGCAGGATGCACTCTCCTTGTCTATTCATCAGGAATTAAACATCTTAAACATATTAGAAATAATTGACACATACAGATCAAATTGATATTTATATTTACACAAATGCAACCGAGAAGAATTAGAAGACCTAGAAATGTTGGCAAGGGCATGAGATATTGAGATGGAACGGATCAAATGGTCCAATCCATAAAGCCTAAGATGATGAATTTTTTTATATATCATTAACTATAATTTTCTGAATTCTGTTCTCTTGTGGATTGATCCAAATGTGCTTATAACATTAGATATAAAAATGTATATGAAAGTTATTTTAATGTTTTTTTCTAGGTAATGAGTAAGATATTATGTTTGTTGTTTACAAGCTCTTGTCATACAAGCAGTGATTAATAATAAATACCATGCAGTGAATTAATTAAATCGGAAAACAAATATGTCATCTTCAAACATATCTTGATTTAAAGGTTGGTTGTGATGTGCAGTTGTTACAGAAAGTCAATTTGAACTGGAAAGGTTCATCGATCTGTCGATGTTTGAAAGAAAAGTTGATTTTTTTTTATCATATAAAACAAATGACAATATGAGTTGAATACGATGTTACATAATCGAGCACTCTGGATACAGATCAGATGTTTTAAATGTATAGATAATATTAAAAAGTGTGTATATGTGCTATCGTTGAAGAGAAAAAATCCATAAATCAGAGTGAAGTTACTGTGTTATCATAACATTAAAAACATTTAAACTATTTAATGCCAAACACATGTCTTACAAGTATTAAATCAGTATTTTTCTTATTATCAAATACTATGATAAAACTGGAAACTCATTTTGATTTAATTTGATTTATATGCAACAGAAGCAAACATATACGTATAATATATATAGTTTATTATTTTAATTTCCCTAAGCTACATTTTCTTTATTGGTTATGTTGCTTTACATTTATTTTGTCACTCACCTGACCTTTGTATCATGTAGTTAGCCTTTCTTTATCATTACGCTTCCTCCGAATCTGTGTGTCTCTCTCCTCAGAAGAAGAGTGGGAGAAAGAGCTTGAAGCAGAGCTGCAAGATTACGAAGTGGTTGCTGATGGCAATGCACAGCATGACTCCAACTGGGAAAGTCAAATCCAGGAGATGTTGGATGCAGATGAGACGGACCTCAAGTAGTTGGAAGCAAAACAAATACATTTTGGAAGGAATTATACATTTTCTCCAAAATTCCTGATCTTGGTGTGTTCTATATGCCTGCTGGACTATAAATAATTATTATAATAAAATAGCTAGCGTTATTGCACCTGGTGAACACTTTATTGTTTGTATTAAGGTTTCTTTTTGTTTATCTTAATTTGGAGACTTGCATGGAAAATAATTAAAAAAATAAAAATACCACAGCCATCAGCCTCTTTAAATTGCATAAGCATCTTATTGTTCTCAGTGGGTGGAAAATGTATATTGTGACTTTAAGTGGCATTGTGAAAATTGGATCATGACACTTATGTGTATATATTGTAATTGTGATTTCAGTATGTAAGTGTTACCCTCTTTTATTTTTGTGTGAAAGATTTCTACAACCTCATATTTCAATTCTTCTGAAATTTTATTCATTACATTTTCTTTTTCTTCATTAAATACAAATTTTCTATTTCAGATGTTAAAATGTTTGAGTTGTACTATTATCTCTATTGAGTTAAGAGAACAATAAATTGTGTAAAGTGTAAGTGGTATAGATTTTCTTTGTATGAAGGGAACTCATTACAGCATTCAGTATTGAATTATTTAATACATAGAATTCATTTTACAATAGGCTATTACTAAAATAATATCAGGTAAAAAAATGACTATTTTGCATTGTTAACTAATACATTGCAACATTCACTTCAGATACATTTATTGTTTTCTACACAAAAATATAAACTGGAAATTTAACTTTGACTCTAACCTCATTAAATACTTTGTATAATGAGTAAAAATGTAATATTTTATTAATTTTTATTCATTATACACTGATATAATTTTATTGGGAGTTCTGTTAAAAAAATGCCACAAAAGAAAAAAGTTTGAAATATGACATGTGCAATTGATCACTACTGTGTTTTTTTTATGCATATAATTCAAAACTGTTGGCCTCATGCTTGTTTCTGGTTCCAAGTTTTGTGAGTTCAAACCCAGCCAGGGTCAATGGATTTTTTATTTTAAATGTGAATATGACAAATTAGAAGACTATAAAAATTGGTAAGACGAGTTTTGACAATAAAATAATTATTTTTATTTCTGAATAATAGTTTTAAAAAAATGAACATTCACGATAAAAACAAAACATGAAAAAAATTAAATAAATCAAAGGATATAATATACCCTTCATAATTTACAATGTTTGGATAAGACCATATTTTGAAAACAACAGTAAAAATATACTTGAAAGTATATTGAATGGATAAGACCAGTTTTCATTCTTAAACTCGGAAATGGATTAGAAAGTATTGGAATATATAGTTATGGATAATGGAAATTATGGTAAAAACATTACTTTTCAAAAAAATTTTAAATAGGATAAAGAGTGTATTATAAAAACTTCATTAAATGCACAGATGACAGATGCCAGCTAGCTAGCTATACACAAAACTCATTTTTTATTAAATTTGTTTAAGGCAAGTTTTGGAATTGAACTCCTCATTTAAAAACAGTTTTCTTTATGTATACCCATCTTTAAACCAAGAAATTATTTTAATATAACTATCAGTTACCATGCAAAGTTAGCATTTTATTAGTATTTTAATTAAGGGCTGGAATATCACCTAATTTTTTTTAATTCTTCAAAGTAAATGATTCACTATGAATTCCTATTAGTACATCAATAAAGAAAAACAAATAAATGAGTATACTGCATCACTGTTGCATTGATTGTTATACACTGTCTGCTCTTTGGTAGGTGATTATGTCAAACTGAAATTTCTGTTGTCTTTTGCTGTCACATCCTACATTTTCGCCTGTTAAATTATATTTTTCAAGGAAATGTAGATATACAATAATTACTTGCTTTGATAATAAGTCAGGAAAACTACAGAATCAATTTCCCAAGGGGTAGTCACTTACTTATGTACTGTTTAAAATAATTGGGTTACATTTTGGTTAGGTTCTATTTAGTTAGTTTTAAACTTAAAAGCAACACAAATAATCTCTGTAACACAAGTAATCTTGATGTCACTATTGGTATCCATACATATATCTGTGACCATAGAGAATAAGTTAAGTTGAAAAATGGTCAAAATGAGTTAAGTATACTATGATCATCTTCCAAACTTTCTGCACACTGTAATACTTAAAAAGATATAAAAGTTGCATTTCTTGATATCACATAACAATAATAAGTTACATGTTCTCAGCTTAAAAAACGCTCTCATGAAAAGTAGCAATTTTATCAACCTATTCCCTATGACCATAGATATATAAGCTAATATTTCTGTACATTCTTCATAAAGAAAACGTTTAAAAAATAGTATTTTATAAAGAACAGTATGTGTAATTATATTTATTAAATAAATTGAAGCAATATTGGGTCTTAGAACTACAAAGAATTTAATACCAAAAATAAAAAAAATGATTTTCCATACATTACAATTTCTGGAACTATGCTATAGTGAGCACATATTAGTATGAGTAATAAATTATATTTAATATAGACTGTATAGAAATAATGGACTATTTGATAGATGTCTATTTCTATAAAACTACAAGGTGTGTCAATATCTGTGACATGGAGTAACTTACTTATTGATGTTTTTATTATTCATTTCATACATCTGAATGATGGATAAATTATATTTGAAGAGAAAAATTATACGCACCTTTCACACCCTAGGCGAATGATCTACCAAGTGAGTTATCTGAAAAACTCCAATCTAAGTGCAAATCTTTCTTTTATATATGCTGTTAATTCCCGTGCACCAAATGCTATGAAGCTGTTGCTTCTATCTTGAAAATGGTGACTTCTTTATTAAGAAGACCTTTAATTGGGAATTTTACATTACATTATAAAGCTTCTTGAAAGCTGTAATGTAAAATTCCCAATTAAAAGTCTTCTTTCTAGAAAGAAGCTGTACTGGCTTTATAATGTAATGTAAAATTCCTAATTAAAGGTCTTCTTAAGAAAGAAGCCACCATTTGCAAGATAGAAATAATGGCTTCGTAGCATTTGATGCACGAGAATTGACAGCGTATATAAGAGAAAGATTTGCATTTAGATTGGAGTTTCTCAGATAGCTCACTTGATCAAGCATACGCCTAGAGTTAAAAAAGTCCTGGGTTCAAACCCCAGTCTGAGCGTATAATTTTTCTCTTCAAATATAACTTACTTATTGATCGAGTATCATGTACAGTGAATAATAAACCTATTTGAAAAAAAATATATGTTTTATTTAAATTATGTTTTTAAGAATAAAATTCTCTTCAATTAAAATAAATTACCATATACAAATTTGACAGCCTGCTATGTTGGACAATTTAAAGATTCAACCAAAGGAAATGATAATGATTTTCAAATATGAAAAAAAAATATCTTAACAAAACATTAATAAGATTTGGGTTTGATATTCTATCAACTAGAATTATTACTTAATTAAAATAATTACAGAAAAGCTAGCATTTAGTGATAGGTCAGTATTCAAGCCTTTTATATTGAAGGGCCATGAATGACTTTTTTTTTCATGACTTCTTGATGCAATTGGCATAGACATGATTTAAGATTATATGGTGTGTATATATATAATTTATATATAATTTAACATGTCACAATAAGTTGTTTATATTTTGGTGTTAATTTATAAAGAAAACTTGTTTATACTGTATCTTCAATGTAATTATTTAAAAGTCTATAAAAAAAGAAAAGAAAAAAATATAAATAATATTCTAGTTATTAGAAAAAATAAAAAGAACTTCAAAATACTATTTTGATTGAAAATGTATTTATATATAAAAAAATATAACTGCCATATATTCTTTGAAAGTAGTTTTTAATTACCAAAAAAAAAAAGGAGCTGTTTTAAACCAACTGTATTTCTTCATTAGCCTTTGAATTTTTTTAGTTAACATGAACAGATCTTTTAGATTGTAATACTTCCTACTTCCATTGTCTTGTAGTATTCCTTCGTATTTCAGATTTTACGCCTCTCACTTGATGGAAATTTACTCTTCATTTTCAATATTATACTCCAAACAAATCTTGTTTTCATGTATAGTTATCATTTAAAGTAAGTGTATATATTTTAATTGACAATAATTATTCTTATATTAATATAGCTATCTACTACCTGTTAATATAGATACAATTTAAGATGTTCTACAAATAGGAATTGTCTGGCATTGCACTCAAAGTTAAAATTGGTTTCACTAGTAAATATTCAAAATTAATATGTCACTCGACATTTTAAATTGTCTTGAATTTATTGTTTCAGATTTTACTTTTTTAAAGGGAAAAAAATCCAAATTGAATTTCCTTTATAATTTAATTTTACAGAAAGTTAATTAAATAATAATGAAGTGTTTATGATATAAGGTAGTGATGCTGCAATGTATAATGTATTTAAGGAGTAAAAAAAAAAGGAAGATCAGCAAGTTTTTTTTATGTTTATTTAGTTACAGATTAACCAAATTTTACAGAGAATTCTGATTCTAAAATATGAGACTATAGGCATACTTTCATGTAAAGCTGGAAGTCAATACCCAATAACTGATGTCCTAATTTAGGCTACTTAAAAAACATTACTATGGAACAGGCAGTATGTAATAATAGAACAGTATGTAATTAAAATATTTACTTACAGTGAAAGATGTTTGTTGTCAGTTAATTATTGTAATTTACAGATCAGATAAGATAAAAATAATTTTAATTTCATACTTTGAGGATACTTTGCTAACAATATATTAACTGTATATGAAGTGTCATAAAAATAACAAAATTCAAATTAGAATTATATAATATTAATTTTAAATGTATTTAGAAACTGGATCTATAGATGTCCTTTTCTTTTCCTTCTTTCTTAAATAAAATCTGTTCTAAAGGTATTCTTTCTTAAAATTATAATAATCAATACTATCTTACCAAAAACTGATTTCTTCTAAGAATACCAGCAAAAAGATTTTGATGTATTCTTATTTTTATGCATTTGAAAGTTTCAGAATTTAATCCCACTTACAAATTTTTGAATAAATCCTCCTTCCCTTCACTTTCTAAATGTTTGAAGTGAATCTAGGATTTCTTCTGTGTATGAGTGGATTAAAACTAATCGATGGCCTTTAAATCTTAACTGTCTTGTGTGAAAGGCTGACTGCAAAACATTTCTTAAAATCTTTTTGTGTCCTATCCATGTCTTGAAATTTTGATGTAACTATATCAAAACATTCCTTTATCTCCTGCCACTATCAGGAGACATTTTGTCATTTTTTTTTGCTACATACTTTGTCTATACAAAAAAAAAGTAGTTTGTTAGAGTTGCCCTCTTATAGAAATATATCAAAGTTAAAATCCTGCAATTAAGAAAAAAGAGCCTTCTGAAGTTTTTATTTGTGCTCTCCTGAGATTGTGAGGTAATAACATACCAATTTGTAATAAGAAAATGCAGCAGCTATATTATATTTGATTGCTTAAAAAGAGGTATCAAGTTATTGTTTGAAGTTTGAAGGAAAGATGGCATTATTGTAAAAGACATAGATAACACTTTAGCTTCCCATACACCTAGCTGTACTTACAATTTCTGTTTTATTGTTTTTATTGATCACAAGAAAATGTATATGTAAATGTATATAATAGATATGTATGATGCATAAGATATGTGTGATGAATGAATGAAATTTGAATAAGTGGATTGTTACAAGAAACTCAAGTAAGAGACTGAGTGAGAATATGCATAGTGGTTAAAACATATATTAAATTAAAAAAAAGAAACAGAAATATATGCAGATTTTATTAATAATATGTTTTCACTCCAAACACAAGAAAATGATGCCAATTAAAAAAACTATTATTATTATTATTATTATTATTCCAATAATAAATTGTTCTGTTAATTATTTTGAAATAACTGTAGATATATACATATATATATTAAAGACAGCATCCCCCCTAATTGTTAGGAATTATAAGGTGTAATCTAGTGTGTGTATAACAGTAAACAACTATGCATGTATCTTGTGGAAATACATTTAATGAACAAGATTTTCATTTGTTTGTTTTTTGATTTTTTTCCAGAATAACCAAAATCCATATTTCAATCTTCACCTAAGCACATGAATAACAATGAAATATTTTTTTTAAGATTTCATTCATTATACCAAGCAGCCCGTCAGGCTCATCAGCCTCAGTATCCCACTGGTCCTGGGTTCAAACCCGGCCATGATCAATGGATTTATTTAGACAAGTCCTCTGGGAGAGTCTTTAACATATGAGTCCTGAGCCTGAGATTTTCGGGCTTGTGAAATAATTTTAAGCTCAAATTAGCGCCTCTGACCAAAATTTAATCATCCTTTCCCATACAAGTAATACCTTAATTTGAAAATACAATAGGAAGTAACATTATGAGGTTTTAGTAAGTTCTTGGGCCACAGAAAGAGGGAGCAGGAGTCGAGACCCAGGGCCAACAACTTGGAAAAATCAGTCTTTACAACTGAAGATGGGGCAAACATGCCTTGAAACATATGTCTAACAGAAACAACCATATGAGGTAAGAATACACAGACCAGACTTAAATATTAATACCTTAGTTACCTATTAGACATCTCTTTGAGGTGATGAGCTAATCTGACATCTGTAGGGAAATAAACATAACTAAATTACCTTGGTTATTTAACTCCAGGTATAGACAGACAACCTGTCACTCTCACCACCGATATGCATACTCACCTCTAATTTTGAGTTTTGCGGGTTCAAACCTGGCCAGGAATTATGAATTTTTCATGACATAAAATTCCTAAGTATGCTTCCTTCAAAAGAGAAGTAAAGCTAAGGTTTCCATGTCGTACATTTATGACATATGAAGAAACATCTAGTCTGAAGTAATAGACTCCTGTGCAAAATTTGTCAACCCTTTCATGCTTAGATTTGAATTGTAACCTGAGATATTAAAGAACATCATTAAATAAAATGCTGTCTTTGAACCAAGTAGTGGAATTGTTTAAAGCAAGGTTTTTGATGGTCTATTTAGTAAGTGAAACAGTAAGGTTTGATTTGGAAGTTCATTGGTCAGCCAACAGAGGGCACAGAAATCAATTTACAGGATGGACAACTGCCAGACAACAGTTGTGAAGCATCGAAAATATCGCATAGATAATGGCGAAACTAGTCTATAGTCAAGAATTATGAGGTGACTCAAAATATGAGCAACTCAAAATATAATAAAAAATAATAAAATAAATATAATAAAAAACCCAAAATATAAGTGAAACAATGTCTATTTATGCTACAAGATTAATACTGACACCAGACCATGAGTTCATACCTAGCATTTTGGTAAGTTTTTTGTATCTTCGTTTTGAGTAAAATAGCATTCTCAAATTTTCTGCCTTCTAATTAAATTGTCTCAAACTGCAATTGAATCTGCAATCTCAGATTCCAAAGCAGATGCATCTGAAACCACGAAGACCAACAGAATTATTTGAAGTAAAAAATTTAAGCCAGAAAGTTTAAATTCAACCAAAAGTTGGTATTTTATCCTTATTCTGATCCAGCTTACCAAACAAAAACACCACTATTTTAAATTATGTTTATTTATTATATTTTTTTTTAGAATATGTCGATGATGTTTGTTTACTAGCTCATAGATTTACTGATATTAATACAAAACTCCAAGAGCTTTATAAATTGGCAGCTAACACTGGACTGGAAATAAATAAAAATAAAGCAGAAGAAATGAGAATTTATAATACAATTGATTCTGCTCTTATATTAGAAGGAGAAGTAATAGAAGCTGCAAATGAATTTACATATATGGATAGTATAATATCTGTGAAAGGTGGCTCAGATGAAGATGTTGATGCCAGAATAAAGGAAGCAAGATGTGCTTACATGCAATTGAAATAAATTTGGATATCAAAACAAATATCCTTAAGACTTAAACTAAGATTATTTAATTCAAATGTGAAATCAATTTTATTATATGGCTGTGAAACTTGGAAGGCTACAAAAAAAAATTGGAAAGAAATTGCAAATCTTTGTAAATTATTGCCTGAGAAATATCTTGGGTATATGATGGCCAGAGATTATAACAAATAAATAACTTTGGAGAAGAATGAATCAAAATAAAATTTGTAAAGAAATAAAATTTAGAAAATGGAAATAGGTTGGTCACACTTTAAGGAGAGAGAATGATAACATCACAAAAATGACATTATATTGGAACCCCCAAGAATTGAGAAGGCAAAGAGGAAGACCTAGGGCAGCATGGAGTAATACCATCAGGGATGAAGCTGAACAGGCAGGGATGAGTTGGAATGAAATTAAGGAATTGGCAAACAACAGAGTGCATTGGCAAGCTTATATCAAGGCCCTATGCTTCCCAGTGGAGTGACCAGAACTTCTACCACTATATTATTTTTTAATATCCAAAAATTCTCCATTTAATAAACATCAGATTTAGAATCAAGTTTTTGAGTAGTTTTATGAATTTTTCAAGATTTTTTAAATCTAACCTCTCAAGCTTAAGATCAGTTACAGTGACTATTTAACTTATGCCACAAATGGGAGTCAATGACCAATCACATTTCAATGAATTTTGTTTTACAACCAATGACAGTTGTGTTTCATCTCGCTGTTTATCAAATTATTTTTATCAAAATGAAGAAAGTTCCTCCTTTTTAATATTCTGAACAGGTCAGAGCATTATTTTGCAGTGACTGACTCTCCAACAAATACATTAAATATAGCAAATAATGAACAGATTTGACTTGGCTTTCACGGTCGGAGTTGCTATGATGATCTTGAAGAAGATTTCCGGGCTGTAGGCCATGGTCTCGAGGCTTGAAGTTCCCCGACGTTTCGCCAGAGACTGTGTCTTGACAACCCTTGAGGATGCCAGATGCAGTCTCTGGCGAAACGTCGGGGAACTTCGAGCCTTGAGACCACGGCCTACAGCCCAGAAATCTTCTTCAAGATCATCAATAAACAGATTCCTTCTAACTACACATTTGATAAATGTGTGTTCAATAATTGTGTTTTATATTATTATTCATAAAACTTTCCTCATTAGAGGATTACCACAAGGACAAAGTGATACAGACAATTAATTTTCGAAATTGATAAAATACATTTTGTAAATACATTCAAAATTTTCAAATTGTAATTCAAGTATATTCTATAAAGTAGAAATTTTGTAAAGATGGTTTCTTAAAATTGAAATTGATCCTCTAATGCAGCGATGGAGATTTTAGAAAGGTACACAGTGTCCAAATCTAAGACATTCCAAAATTTAGCTAAGAATCCTGGTATAGTACCTCTTGCCCCGATCATCAATCTTGTGACAGTTATACTATCTAATTGGTATTTATCTTTGTAATTGTCAACTGTTGACTCATATATGGCTTTCTTTTCACAGTCAACTACCTCAGGTTGGCCACTATGAGTCTCAAAATGAATTGTGGGATCTAATATCGTACCAATTTTAGAAGATGGTCTAAATGCAATAATATCTATTTATCTATTACTCCCATTAGTGGCCACACCGTGAACTTCCTCATAAACTGTGTATACATTATCTCACAAGGCTTCTGCCATCATGTTTCAAATAGTGTAGTTGCCGAATGTTTCTCACTAATTCCCTAAATGGACAAGCCCCAAGGACATGTGCAAGGGTTTTTTGTTCTCTGCAACAACATCTACAGAGGGTATCGCCCCTAGACCTGCCCGGCAAAGAACGCACTGCTGATACATTGACTTGCATTCTAATTACTTCTCTCCATTTGGAACAAGACAATCATTGATGATCACGAATCCATTGATTTGCTGGGTATATTCACTGTAGAGAACGCCTTTTCCTTTATGAGGAAGTTGACTCCAGAAAACTGCTTCTTTGTCTCTTAGTTGTTTCCTACGTTTCCTTGCATCTGGTAGAAGACTTCGAGTATTAATATTGACGTCACTAGGTTCAATGTTAAGGTCTGTCACACATTGTAAACTTTCCTCTTTTAGGTTTCGGAGAGTAGTAATATATGTATTATTATCTTGGTTAAGAATGTGGCAAATGTTTTATATGCTGTGGGGGCACACCGTAGCGTAGTGGTTAAGGCACTGCGCTACAAGTCAGATGGTCGAGGGTTCAAGTCCCGGTGAGGTCAGGATTTTTAAACTAACCAAAACCTTCTGGCGGCACTATGGCCCTGGGGGTCGACTCAGCCTCTAATTGAAATGAGTACCAGACACTTGTTCTGGGGGTAAAGGCGGCCGTCACGCAGGGCTGACAACCTGGCTGACATCAAGTGCCGATTGTCTAGAAAAAGTGGGAGCCTTAACCTCCTACTACCCCAAGGGCCTCCCGAAGCCTGTAGTGGGATTACTTTACTTTTACTTTTTATATGCTGTAATTTGTTTTCCATGTTGCATAAAATAAACCAAGTCCTTTACTCTGACGTCCAGTATATAACATGTGGTCAGGGACATCTATCAGAAGATGTAAAATTTCTTTAAGTCCACTTCTCAAAAGTTTATCATAATTCACTAAGAATGTTTTTCGTATTTGATTTGGTGGTACTGTTTGAAACGGGTAAATTAGAGTTTGAGATATGGAACAATTTAAAACTGTAAATTTCTGATCAGGCTGTAACAACCATGAAGCAATGAGAATTTCAATATTATTCCATAATTTAGTAAGGGTTTGCTTAGAATCAAAAGTTATATGATCAGAAAAGTTGACACCTAAATAACGAATAGTGTCAGTGATTTTATGGGCACGAATTGTATTTCATCAAATTGGAGATCTTTTTCACATAGTTTACCTTTCTCGATTGAAAGCACTGTTGATTTGGAAACATTAATTTGAAGGCCTATTTCCTGAAACCTCTGCAGAACTATTCTTGTCAGTTCACTGGAAGCTGCTATCAGCAAAGCTCATAATTGTTAGACAAGGTTGATCAGGAAGTAATAGATGACCATATTGACTTGTTATTGATTTTTCTGAGAGTTAATCGAGAATATGATTAGTTGCAATGTTATATAAGGATGGTGATAACGACAGAGAACCTTGTAGAACTCCTCAATTGACATTAATTGGTCTAGTTTTATTTCGATAGGTTTCAATTTGAATCGTGTTTCCTTCCTGGAGATTTAATATTAATTTTAATAATTGTTTTGGCACACCGACAGTTTGCAATATGTTCTTAAGATAATTATGTCCTATATTATCAAAGGCTTTACTGATGTCCAAAATAACTATACATACAGACTCTTTCTTTTGTTTAGCTGATTGTAAGATACTATTTAGGATAGATGTATTAATGTGCATGTCTGGAGAATTTATGAAACCTCTCTGGTGTTCATTGAAGGTTACGTAACTACACAGACATTTATTAAGGGCTCTCTCGATTACTCTCCGAACTACTAATAAATTCCAAAAGATATTTGACAAATTTAATATCAAATTAGCACCGAAAAATGACCACAGTTTAAATAAAATAATAAAAACCAACAAAAATGAAAAAAAACTGATCAAAGTAAAAAATCAGGAATGTATCAAATTGAATGTACTGGTTGTGAAAAGATATATGTAGGGAAAACAAAAATAAACCTGAAAGTTAGAACCAAGGAACACATAAGAAATATTAAAAATAAAATCTGTAGTTGCTGCTCATGTTTGGGCCGAAAAACACAATGTAAATTTGAACACTTAAGTTATTAAAGCAATTAGAAAATACAAAGAACTCACCATTTGGGAAAAAAATTACATTCAGAAGAACAAAAATAGAGTTATGAATTTCGAAATACCTACTGAATGTGACCTTGTATAGAGGTTCTTCGGCCAGCTGGAAGAGGGAGCTGATATCGACATCCAGGGTTCACAACATAAAACTCATCAGTCTGGTCAAAGCTGAGGATGATATAGAAGATTATATTGAAACATGTTTGATAACAAATCAACATTAAATTGAGGTAAGATGACTACGGACTCAAAAAAACTTCATTAAGAGAACCTCAAAATATACTTCCTAAAATAAACCATTAGATTCACTTAGTTTGTTTGGGTATTCTTCTCGAACAAAGTCATGGTGTGTAGAAAATAAATTTGAGAAATATTCATGTAATGTAGGGCAGTCAATAGAACAAAAACTATTTGTCTCCTTGAAATACTTGTCGGAGAGCCTTCCGATGTTGGTTGTAAAAATAAAATTGAGCCAGCTGATACCTATATGCATGTTTCCTCTTCAGTTTATTTTGTTTTGAAGACCTTTCAGGATTAGTAGATGTTTTATAAGATTGTTGATTTTTTGCAGCTACTTTCTTTTGTCGTGCATCAAAAATCTTCTAGCAGGATCTTTGGGACCAGGTAAAATATGAACTGCAGATGCTAAGAAGGGAAACAAATTCTTCAACCAAATTATTAAACTGAAAATCATCAAGTTCCAATAAAAGTTTCTCCTTTCAAGTAGCTATTTGTATTTGATATTCACTTAACTCATGTTTTGATTAATTTTTGGGATCATCAATATGAGTGGAGTTAATAATTGCTTGATGAGATTTTCCTCCATGGTTTACTAACTTATCTCGATATTCTGTTGGGTGGGAACGACTTATATGAATTTTTAGTTCTCTGCCAGTTTTACAGTTTATACCACAATGTTTACATACAATTCGATTATTTGTAGATTCCTGTCTTAATTTGTCATTTGTAGCCATTTTATATTGATATATCATACAGATATTAAAATATGTAGATCAGTCCATACGAAAAAGAATTATATAAAGAAAATATAAATCGGAATGTCTTGATATCACTGGCAACCATCAACATTCATTAATAATTAGATTAAATATTTGTATAAATATTATCTTTACCTTGTTGTGATGGAGTGGCTTGTGTGCTTAAATGATCCTGAGAGCTATGCCGGTGGTAGCATTGCTGCCAATAGGGTTACCCATGCCGGACTGGTCGAAGGTGATAAGCCAGACAAAAAAAGTACCTTGGTCAAAAGAGTGACGATCTTTCACCGTAAAAATACAACCGTCAAGAAATGCGGACATGGGTTCAACTGGGGTAAAATTTTCCAGAGGTCAAATAGTCCCCCATTCGGTTCTCCGGGCAGGGACTACTTCAGGGAACCCATGCCAAAGGCCCTAGGAACATGGAATGTTATGACTTTATACAATAGTGGGGCACTAGAGATATTAACGCGGGAATTAGATAAATCGCCTGTGGATATAGTCGCTTTACAGGAAGTTAGGTGGCCAAGAGAAGATAGTCAGGAATCAGGAAGCTTTGCATTTTACTACGGGGGTGCAGAAAGACCTGCATTTGGAACGGGTTTTTTAGTCAGAAGGAGGATCCTATCCACTATCCGAGATATTAAGTTTGTTAGTGATAGGATATCATACATAATTCTGAAGGGTAAACAACATGATTTTATAATTGTAAATGTACATGCCCCCACAGAAGATAAAGATGACAAGATCAAGGATGAGTTCTATGAAGAATTAGAATACTTACTTATAGCCTTTCACGATATCATATGAAAATTGTCTTAGGAAATTTTAATGCAAAAGTGGGGTGGGAAGATATATTCAAACCAACAATAAGCAAATTCAGTCTTCATGAAGATAGTAACGACAACGGGGTTAGATTAGTCACATTTGCCACATCAAAGAATCTCATTGTTAAGAGCACAACATTTCAGCATAAGGATATTCATAAATACACCTGGATGTCTCCAGATGGTGAAAATCGGAACCAAATAGATCATATATTAGTGGACAAACGCTGGCACAGTAGCATCATTGATGTAGATCAGTTAGAGGGACAGACTGCAGTTCGGATCATCATCTGGTCAGGGTGAAAATCAGACAACGGCTATCCCTTATGAGAGGAACAAACGCTAAAGATGATTCTGTAAATTTGAATTAAAAAAGTTGAAAAATTATGAAATGCGGCAAGAATACCAAATTAAAATTGCTAATAGATTTGAAGTACTGGAATCTTCAGATGACAATGTGGCAAACGAAGAAGAAACTGATATAAATAAAGAATGGGAGGCTATAAGAGATACTATTAAATTGTCAGCATCAGAAAGCATTGGTTGTTTAAAAAAGAGGCAAAACGAGAAATGGTTTGATGAGGAGTGTGCCGACATTGTAAAGAAAAGAAAGCCAGCAAAAATGAAATAGTTACACGAGCCAAATGAGGTAAATTTAGAGCAATTGGGTAGTATTAAACGGGAAACCACCAAGTTACTAAAGAGTAAAAAGAGGGAATATTTGAGAGAGAAGATTAATGATCTTGAAATGAACGCAAAAAATAGGAACATTAGAGAATTATATCAGGGAATTAGTATAGAGAAGAAAGGGTATCAGGCTAGAACAAACATAATTCAGAATGAAAATGGGGATATGATTGCAGATTCCAGGAGTATATTAAATAGATGGAAAAGTTACTTTAATCAGCTATTAAATGTACATGCAGAACAGGACATTGAGGAGGATAATTTACAGACAGCAGAAATGCTAGTCGCAGAGCCAAGTGCATTAGAGGTTGAAATGACGATTGAAAAATTGAAGATGTATAAAGCATCATGTTCAGATGAGATCCCAGCAGAACTGATAAAATCAGGGGGAGAAAAATTGATGGACAAGATACGCTGGTTGCTTAGTATGATTTGGGAAAAAAAAAGCTCTTCCAGATAAATGGAAAGCATCAATTATCATACCAATTTATAAGAAAGGAGATAAAACTGATTGCAACAACTACAGGGGCATCTCATTACTTTCTACTTTGTACAAAATTCTAACAGATATATTAGTCAGCAGACTTACTCCCTATATTGATGACATTATAGAAGATCATTAATGTGGATTTAGAAGAAACAGGTCTACAACAGATCAGATTTTTAGTATAAGACAGATTTTAGAAAAGAAATGGGAATATAACAGTACTGTACATCAACTATACGTAGACTTCAAAAAAGCATATGATTCAATTAAGAGGGAGAAGTTATATAGTATGCTGCTGGAGTTCGGAAGTTAGTTAGACTTATACGAATGTGTCTAAATGACACAAAGAGTAGGGTGCGTGTAGACAAACAGTTTTCGGATACTTTTGAAATCCAGAATGGGTTGAAGCAAGGAGATGCACTATCTCCTCTACTATTTAATTTTGTACTAGAGCATGCCATTAAATCTTTAGAGAATGAGGAAGGCTTACAACTTAATGGTATTAATAAGCTGTTAGTTTATGCTGATGATGTAGTACTATTGGCCGAAAGCGAGGAGATACTAAACGACAACACGCACACACTATTGAGTAACACTAAGGAATTAGGACTGGAAGTAAATATCAATAAAACTAAATATATGGTTACACGTAGAAATACATTATATAATGGAAATGGACAGCTAATGACAAATGAGGGGAATTTTGAGGAAGTGTCTGAATTCAAATACCTAGGAACAATAATCACAAATAGGAATGAGATGCACAAAGAAATTAAACATAGGCTCAATTCTGGAAATGCGTTCTAGTATGCATTGCAGAGACTCTTGATGTCCCAACTCCTTTCAAAAAATGTTAAACTGAAAAAATATAAAACTATTATTCTACCAGTTATATTATATGGGTGCGAAACATGGACTCTTACTTTAAGGGAGGAAAGGAGATTACAAGTATTTGAAAATAAAGTACTTAGGAAAATTTTTGGACCAAGGAGAGATGAACAAACAGGTGAATGGAGAAGACTACATAATAATGAACTACATTGTCTTTATAGGAAGCCAGATATAATAAGAACAGTTAAGTCTCGTAGACTGCGATGGGCAGGACATGTTGCACGTATGGGGAATGAAAGACTTGCATGGAAGCTTCTTGTAGGAAAACGCCCAGTTGGTAGACCAAGAATGAAGTGGGAGAATAACATTAACTATGATTTGAGGGAAGTAGCTTATACAGGGAATGATTGGAAAGCATTGACTCAGGATAGGGATGTATGGAGAGCTTATGTCCGCACGGCCATGAACCTATGGGTTCGATAGTGCAAGTGAGTAAGTAAGTAAGTATTTTTATAAATATGGTATTTAATATTTCAAAGTTTCTCATTGTTTCTACAACGAACAACTATATTTATTAGAAATAATTATTTTGCAACAGGTGGCAGGAAAACTTTTCACTCAAGACATTGCAGGACTCTCTTCTTGGTCAATAAAAGGCATTAATAATTATATTTCTCACTTGCAGTATATGTTATTACTAATATATTAGACTTAATTTGTTACTCTGTTGAATCACATATTGTTCACAAAATACCCATAGTTTTGTCGCTTATTATATTATTATTCAATAAAGTATTCTTCTTTACTTTATTATTCTAATTACCGATATAACTTTTAATCGGCCTATATTATCACAATTGTATCTGGATTTATCAACACTCGATGAATATCACTATCGAAGATGCAAGTTAACTGCCCGATATAGTCATCAGTAAAAGCTTCTAACAAAAGAGTATTTCCTTTATATATGGAGCTTAAATCCATTGTTTTATTACACCACATACAACAATAATATTTTCACATGAAACTTTGGTACTTCTTCCATTTTTTACCAACAACTCAATGTAGATTGTGTTATACATTATTTAGATCTTAAACTGTCTATAAATAAGAACTACAAAAAGTTTAATCAATTTTCATATGGTTTAAAAAAATTATACAGTAAAACTCGTTTAATCCAGAATGTGAATAATGCAGAAATCTGTCCAATATGAACAGATTTATTGGTCCCGGTGAAATAATAGTAATTTTACGTGTATTTATTTTGCATAAAATGGAATCTGTCCAACGCGGAAACGGAAGGACATTCTTATACAATTCATGCAAAAAAATGTATAAAGCAGAAAGACAGAGAGAGAAATAAATTAGTTTCTAATTCATTGAATACTCATTAGGCAAAAAAACAATAAAGAGTGATTTCTGCCGCTGGGTGAATTCTTCCTGTACCTGAAATTTTCTATCGGCTTCACTGCACATACATTGCAAAATACAGATACTGTACCTGTCTTGCAAGTAACCATTGCACCGTAAAATCTTAAATTAAGTTCTGAAACTGAACTTTCACAGGTAGAGTTCTGAATTTACGGAATAAAGATGGCTAAAACATATGTTTCATTGTCATTAAACAAAAAAGTGAAAGGGATTGAAGATAAAAAATAATGACGGAACTAAATGTAGAAAAACTCAAGTTTATGAGGCTTTAAAACACAAATAAAAAATAATGAATGAATAGATGCAAGAAAATGGTCAAAAGAAGAGAAAGCTAAAACAAATAAAAATAAAAAAATAAAGAAATCAACGAAATATTATGGGAGTGTTTTACAAGTGCACAATCAAAAAATCTCCAAATTCAAGCTCTAGCTGTTGCTAAATCCTTAGGGAATAGCGATTTCAAGGCATCTTCAGGTTGGCTGGAGAGTTTTAAAAGATGACACAGTATAGTGTAGATTGAAATTTACAGGGAATCAAAGGATGTGGACAAAAGTGTAGTTAGTGAGCGGAAACCAAAACTGCATACTTTAATTTCAGGATACGCGCCTAAGAGACAGTTTTAACACTGATGAAAAGGGACTTTTTTTTTTCTTCTGCAGGCAGGTGTCAAGGCGGCTTTTACAAATAGTGATTCAAACCAAATGGACAAATAAATATCAAAACAAAACAAACCTTATTGTCACTAACCCTAAAGTTCATTGTTAAAAGCTGTTGTCATATTTCACGTGCCGATATGTACTTTGATAAATGCCTCCATCACCACGATCGGTATATTATTGTTTCAACTTGTCATTTGATGCAATAATTTTGATTGAATAACACATGTGCTTTGTTCCCAGTTTATAATGTTGAGTAAAAGGAAAGAAAAATTAGTAACGAAGAGAAAAAAATTAGTGTAAGAAGCTCTTCCAGATGAATGGAAAGAATCAATTATCGTACTAATTTATAAGAAAGGAGATAAAACTGATTGCAACAACTACAAGGGCATCTCATTACTTTCAACTTCGTACAAAATTCTAACAAATATATTAGTAAGCAGACTTACTACCTATATTGATGACATTCTAGGAGATCATCAATGTGCATTTAGAAGAAACAGGTCTACAACAGATCAGATTTTTAGTATAAGACAGATTTTAGAAAAGATATGGGAATATAATGGTACTGTACATCAACTATATGTAGACTTCAAAAAGGCATGCGATTCAATTGAGAGAGAGAAGTTATATAGTATCCTGCTAGAGTTTGGAATTCCTAAAAAGTTAGTTAGACTTATACAAATGTGTCTAAATGGCACAAAGAGTAGGGTGCGTGTAGGCAAACAGTTTTCAGATACTTTTGAAATCCACAATGGGTTGAAGCAAGGAGATGCACTATCTCCTCTACTATTTAATTTTGTACTAGATCATGCCATCAAATATTTAGAGGATGAAGAAGGCCTACGACTCAATGGTATTAATAAGCCGTTAGTTTATGCCAACAATGTAGTACTATTGGGCGATAGTGAGGAGATACTCAAGGCCAACATGCACACATTACTGAGTAACACTAAGAAATTGGGACTGGAAGTAAATATCAATAAAACTGAATATATGGTCACACATAGAAATACATTATATAATGGAAATGGACAGCTAATGACAAATGAGGGAAATTTTGAGGAAGTGGTTGAATTCAAATACCTAGGAACAATAATCACAAACAGGAATGAGATGCACAATGAAATTAAACATAGGCTCAATTCTGGAAATGCATGCTATTATGCATTACAGAGACTCTTGACTTCCCAACTCCTTTCAAAAAACGTTAAACTGAAAAAAATATAAAACTATTATTCTACCAGTTATATTATATGGATGTGAAACATGGACTCTTACTTTAAGGGAGGAAAGGAGATTACGAGTATTTGAGAATAAAGTTCTTACGAAAAATTTTGGACCAAAGAGAGATGAACAGACAGATGAATGGAGAAGACTACATAACAGTGAATTACATGGTCTTTCTAGGAAGCCAGATATAATGAGAACAGTTAAGTCTCATAGACTGCAATGGGCAGGACATGTGGCATGAATGGGGAATGAAATATGTGCATGGAAGCTTCTTGTAGGAAAATCAGAGGGAAAACGCCCAGTTGGTAAACCAAGAATGAGGTGGGAGAATAACATTAACTGTGATTTGAGGGAAGTAGATTATACAGAGGATGACTGGAAAACATTGGCTCAGGATAGGGGTGTATGGAGGGCTTATGTCCACGCGGCCATGAACCTACGGGTTCGATAGTGCCAGTGAGTAAGTAAGTAAGTTGTCGCTGAAAGTAAAAATAGAAGTATGCTTGATCATTTATACACGTTGGCGAGTTGTTTGCATCTATATCACGCAGTTTCAATGTTAATGAATCAAGAAATCGGAAGGCAAAATAAGGAATTCTATTGCAGAATCCACAGCAGAATATTAATCTTAATTGAAAGACCTTTTAAAAGCGGGAAAACAAGAAAAAATTACCAAATTCTTTAAGTCCTTGCCTAAACCAGACAGTAATAATTGATAGAAATTGTTCAAAATCTCTCTCATTAATTCATTTTATTTTGATAAGTTTTATTTTATTCTGTAATATTTGAACGTATCTCCTATATACCCATACAAATTACTATTCCATATTCGCAGTTTCTGTATTCATGGTGTATTTGCGGAACATCTCCCCTGCAAATAATGAGCTTTTTACTGTACTTCATTTTTCAACGGCAGCAGAACTACAATTAATCCAAGATACGTAAAAATATATGAGATACTCTATAATTTACGAATATTAATAATTTTTAGTTTTTTTATGTGGAATTTTGTCTAATGCGGAAAAAAAAAATTGGTCCCATGCAGTTCCGCTTTGAGCAAGTTTTACTGTATATTAAAATACAGTATAGTAAAAGAACTTGAATATCAACTCCTTCTCTGTTTTAAGACATCTGTAATAATGTATGACTGGTTTTAAAAAATGTCATTTTTAAATATCAATTTTTTTTTTGTATATCCTAAAACAAATTGTTAAAATACCTTCTTCAAAACTCTAAATAAAAAATAGTAAAGTAAACAACGTAAGAACTCAAAATGTAAACATTATAGGCTTCCTCAGATATTTATACCAAATAATCTATCTAAGCTGCATTTCTTGATTTTCCCAGGAGATTAATGAGATGTTTCCTAAAAAATTAATTAATAACCTATAATATTGGTTATAATATACAGTTTGATATGTTTAATTTCTTCTCTGCTAGGGTGCATTCTTACAATATTGTGATCCTATTTCAAGTTTCTCACGCGAGATGGCAATAAATAATATTATATTATCAAGTTGCACTAGATGAACAAATAAAACATAATGACACAATTCTGATTTGTTTTCAATCATCGCAATTTACATTAAATATGTATTTTAAAATACTGGTTAACTATATTTTAATAATGATTTTTGAGAAAAGAGCTTAATTTTATTCGTTAAATACTCCTAACATATGTCACTCTTGATTTCCAAATCCTCTAGATAAATTTGATTGTCACTTCATGACATTACTTATGATAATTTCATTAATAGTAAAATAGTAAGGGTCATGCATGTTGGAGCAATGATAAACGAACCAGCGCATACTATTATTTCATGAGAAAAGCAGGTTGTTCATGTTGGAGCAACAATAAAAGCTAGAAATGTCAATGGTTATAGTAGCAGAGAGCATTTTTTCTTCGTCTGCATGGTTTTCCATCCACATACACACACACACACATATATATATATATAAATTGGAGGATGTATGATTCTGAAAAAAAATATTATTCTTGAAAGCTTATTAATCAAATTTTTTATGCAAAATTGTAAACAATGAAAATAACAATTCACTTCCCCTAAATGAAAGGAGAGATAAATATGGTGAATTCATCATTTATACAAGAATTTAACGTCCTCAAAAAAAAATTCACATATATGAGGTTGGATGCAGAAACTTTTAATAACATAGTAATAAGACAGATAGTTTGTTATTAAGAAAATTAAATAATTCCCATGGACTAGTTAGTGGTCAGCATTTCTGACTACTGTTATGAGGTCCCAGGTTCAATTCCTGGTCAAACCATAGGAATTTTTCCTTAAAGGGAATTAATTATTCCTGTGGTTGCCCATGGTCTGGAATTTATGTTAAGTTTAGGTTAGAACTCTCCTGGCGCTTCATTATCATTTATCATCCATCATATCATTGGGGTAATGTAACTCCGTCTTCTAGGCACCCCAATTTCAGAAGTGGGTTCAATTATGCCAATGCCAGGGGAGAACGCCAGAAATGTCGAAATGGCAACCTGGGGCATCAAATAAAAAAAAAAATCCCATGGAAAACGATAATGACAGAAGAATGCCTTATGTTAACAATTTTTTATTCATATTTATTTCACAATCACAAGCTTTTTCATGTTATATTGATTAGAAATGGCTAATCATATCCCTGAATCATTGTCATATATGAATGTTAAATAAATTGCAATTTTTCATATTTGCAAACAATAAACAATGCAAAATATACAATAATCATTTTATACTAATATGTTGAATTAATTTTCCAATTTCACCTCATCCCATAATTAATGGTGTAGCAGTGCCGCTTTGTTTATTGTTTATCTTTGCTCCAACATACACACACCCTAATATAGCCTATACAAAGACAGGTCCACATGAAACATTATAAAATATACTAGAAGTTATTTCTTTATGGCTTACTAAAATGTAATTTGTCTACTAACCTGGAGCAACTAGACTTATAAGGATAAGGGAAGAAGTTCAAGACTGTTCGATATTACTATCACTGTTGGCCCAGTCTTTATGTACAATAATTGTAATTCTTATTATTAAAAAGTTTGGCTATCCTATGTTAGGTTACCACCTGTGAATATTTGATCAAAAAATAAGTGACTGCTAGCTTCATGTTGACCAATGTGATAATGCACGTTCCTGCTAGAGCCAATTGCCAACATGTTTACTCACATATAAGGGAATTCTATCCCAGGAATCCAACTACATTAGTGGGAAAGTTAGGGTGATGAAATGGGCAAGTTAGTGTATATCAGATTAGTTTGGTCAAGTTAGGGCGAAGAAATGGGTGAATTAGTGTACATCAGATTAGTTTAGTGTTCACTAGTTTGTTAGCGTGTTTTTGTGATAACTTGACTACACTTTTTGAGCGATAACTAATGCATATTTTACGTTGTAAGTATGGTGATTTCAGGTTAATTTCAGCTCAACTTCTCACTTCATTTTAAGGCATTCATCATTGGGGGGGGGGGGAATCAACATAATTATATATTTCTCTCAGGTATTTTTTTGGAAAAACTACACTTAAACTAGCGTGAAATATTTTCAAAGTCCTATAGAACAACAGTGTGCATGCGCCAGAGTTTATAGAACCAGCGATAACCCACAATCGAACCACATATTGATTATCATCCTAGATTACTATCTGTCGGTATGAAATTTAAATGACTAATATTTGCAATAAATTCTCAAATCTATGTCAAAAAATATATTAATAATATTAAAATTACCAAACGTGTATTAAAAATGGGTGTACACTTACTTATCACTCCCTAATGCTGATCCAACCAGCGACAACCCAAAACAGCAATAGAAAAATCATAGACTAAATAATATACTCTATGGAGAAAATAGCAGTTAGCATCACAGTATTGTCTAACAGTGTATTAATATTGTGATTTGTATATTTAAATAAATACTTCAAAAATGTCTAATAATGTTATAAAAATTGTTTGAAAAAGTTTAAAATATTAAATAAGGTTAGTAAATACAGAAGAAGAGCTATAGTTTACAACAATATAACTGAAAAATCAAGCGCTAGTAGAAGTGCAGTTGAGCCAATTTTTTTTTTTAGTTTGAATTTATGTAGGTGGTCCATGGCATAGAATCCCCAAAAGTTTAATTGTAATTGTTTTAGATCATATTTTTTTGTTTACATAAACTGACTTTCTTGGTTTTGGTTAGCCATGAAGGAAGTCATAGTCGGGATTTTCACGCCATGAAAAATTTCATCTACTCCGATCAGGTTTGAATCCGGACCTCCAGAATATGAGTCTCAAACGCTACCGTTTGAGGTGACTCGCTGTTTTATTTTGATTTTACCGCCACTAAATGCTCGGGCTAACGAATTCATCAATAGATGGCGTAGATGTCAATATTCTGCCATCTCATGGATGTACAAAAAACTATTTAGTATTTTTTTTATTACTGTTTGAAATAAACATGAAATTGAGCAGCTGTTTTTGACAATGGTTTAATTTGGTAATGTTGCGTAGTTTATTTTCTGTAAAACTAAAGTAATGTCTCAGAGCAGCTTTTTTTGTGTTACGTAATATGCAGTAATAAAATCTTGGATTCTAATTACTTCGAAAAGTACTTTACAAGTTTAGACTCATTTTTGTAACCACATATATAAATTTATTCCTGTATTATGTGTATTAGTAACATTTATTAAAGTCTTAAGAAACATGTACCTGTAATTCGTACGTCACGAGTAAATAACATGTTTCTTTTTTCTTTTAATTCGTGACCTTGGCTGACGTTGGTGTTTACATAAGTCTATTCTTTAGATTTAATTAAGTAGCCCCTTCGGTTTGTTTTTATGGTACGTTTGGTTATGTTAATTTTTAAATAATTGTATTTTGAGTTTAAAAATTTGTAATTTATTTTGTTGTATATATAATCAAAGATTTTTCATTATTTGTATGTTAATTCATAAGAATGAGGGGAATAACCAGTAGTTCAGTCATATGATCAAAATTTACAGAATGAATTAATCTTGATTTATTCCCCGGAATGTGATAGTATTTACTAACTTATTTTAAATGAATCCATTCACTTACACATAAGTTTGAAGATTAATTAAATAATTTGTATTCACTATTTTTAAAAAATGCTTATAGAGATGCTTAATATCAGATCTTAGTAAATCACCTGTTCTACAGTTTTATTTATAATATATATATTTATATTATATGTGTGTGTGTGTGAGAGAGAGGGAGTGAAGGGTACAGTTTATATAGGCCTACACTATTGAAAAAATGCAACACCCTCAAAGACTGGTCATTGGTACCAGAGTATAATTTGTGCATGCTGAAAGGTATAGTGTTAGTGATTCATTTGTCATGGTCATCAGCGATCAGATCGTGCTCAGGAGGCCTGCATTTGTGCCCCCTGTTTTGACTCTGCAGGCAGTAACTGTGATTTTTTAAGAGATGAATAGTGTTTACAGCATTCTCTCTAGGGTACATGTCCCTCTGAATCGTGTATACTCCTGTTGAACAACTTCAGCCATTTGAACGAGGTCACATTGTAGGCCTGAAGGAAGTTGGATGGACATATCGATGAATTGCTGCACATAATAGGCACAATGTATCGATGGTGTGTTGCTGTTTTCTGGGCATGTGTTGCACCTACTATGTCACGAAAGAACTTTGCAGCAGGACTAATATCACATTGCCTCTGGCTAGGCTACCACCTACACCATAACACTGCCAAGCATGACTACTCAGATTTCGTGAAAGAGTCGACTGTTGTCTTCAGTGATGAGAGTAGGTTCTGTTTGTATGTGAGTAATGGATGTACACATATACGGCGAAGACCTGGTGAATGTCATCTTCTGAAGTGAATTTGTCCATGACACACAGCCCCCCAGCTTCATGATGTCGGAGGCTATCAGTTACAACTCATGGTTACATTTGGTGTTTCTGCAGTGTAAGTGAACAATGCCTGCTACATGGCTACTGTCATTTCTTCTTCAGGAACGTGATGTGCTATTTCAGTAGGACAACACACGTTCACATACAGCTGTTGTGATGCAACGTGCTCTTCGTGGTGTACAACTGCCCTGGTCAGCATGATGTCCAAATCTTTTGCCAATTGAACATGATGAAGTGTGAACATACTTTTTCTCCAGAGCGTGCAACAAGCATTGATCATTCCATATCAAGTCATCCAGGTCACGTCACCCACCATCTCCAATTTTGATTAAACTTAATATTTTTTATCTTCTCACATAGTTATGTAAGTATACCAAATTCTATTTCTTTATCTCAACTGGTTTTTGTTGTATAGGACTTTGAAACATTAGTAAAATAGCTAATTTTACCATTTCCGAACCTCTGAAAAGATCTTTTACTTTCAATGAAAAATATTTGTATCTTTGACATTTATAGTGCAAATCTTATGAAAATTTGTGTTTGTGAGTGAACTGTGTAACACTTTATGTTTATCTGTTTTATAAAAAATATATTTTATAAGTTTTTAAAAACTTTTTAGCATGAAAACTGTGTTTTACAAAAAAATCATATCTCTAAGAGGCAAAGTGAAAATCAAGTCAATTTTTTAAAATTAATCTACAACATATTTCCTATTTTTAAGAAACATAAAAACTTGTCATTGTATTTGCTTCATTGTATAAAAATATTTTAAATTAAACTACTTTTTTTGTACTACCAATAGGCCTGCCCTTGAGTTTTATAGGTACAACATTATAAATTAAACAACAAATGGCAACAAATTTGTTTTAAAATATATAATAACAATTAGCATATACTAAACAAAATATTTAATATGCCTGTTAATCAGCATATTAATTGATAAAATAAGTAGATTACAGTAAATTTAGTTCACTTAAAATATAACTGAAATCAAGAACTGAGAGAGAATAAAATGAGTTCAGTGGTGAGGCAAATTAGAAGTCTCCTTGTGGAGAGTCTTGAAAAACTTTACCCCATTCCTTTATCACAAAGTCTCAGTCTATCTGAAAGAGTTAAAAACAAAACTTTGGCCAGATGAAGCAATCGTTTTAGTAGACTTTAGTGAAAACTACACTTATTCAAGTCAAAGTGCAAGGTTACCACTGGACACAAGATAGCTGCTCTGTACATCCACTGCTAATTTATACTTGTACCGGTAATGAGCAAGGGAAGGATCTAATTGTATGAAGTTTGTGTGTAATCTCAGATGATTTGGAACATGATGTGAGTTTTGTATATGAAACCCAAAGAATTGTTACAAAGTTTTTAAATGACAGGTTTTCCCGTGTTCAAATTGTGCACTACTTCAATGATGGTTGTGTTGGGCAGTACAAGAATTGTAAAAACTTCATAAATTTGTCACCATCAAAACAATTTCAACTAAAAAAAATGTTTGTCTTTTTTTGTCATGAGCCATGATAAATCTCTATGTGATGGTAAAGGAGGATCAGTGAAATGTCTTTGAACAAGGGAAAGTTTGTAACTTGGTCCTGGCAATACAATCACTAATGTAGATAAAGTTTTGGAGTTTTGCCAATCTAGAATAGAGAAGATATATATATATATATATCTTCTTTTTTTTTTTCCTGTTAAAGAAAGAAAGTTTATCCACTAGCAGACAATAACTAGAATCCTGTTTCTCACAAACGAAAATAGTACCTAGTACTCACAATTTTCATTGCTTTTCTCCACTGTCAGAAAATGAAATAGGTACAAAAAGGATAAATTTTGATTCAAATTTACAATTTGGTCTTTAACATTTATGATGAACAAAATCTTTTTGAGTAAGTGACTATGGTGCAAATTTGTACAAACTCCTAAGTACCTTGTGTCTATGACAACCATTGATTATTTGGTCTTGTACTTTCAAAAAAATGAAAAAGGACGTGATGTACAAATCAAGTTTATGCATCCATTAGATCCGTCTAAATAATTTTTCTGGCCATATCAGGAAGACAATATTTGTGTTGTCTCATTACAGAACATTTTAAGTATCGTGGACCCTTCCACAACTAAAGACTCAGGAAGGGTATATTACTTTCATAACAAAGATATGAAAATCGCAGATAAAAAATTCAACCATCTAATGGAACAAACAAAGAATTAGTAATGAAGAACCTGAAAAATAGAAAACAGTTAATTTTTATGATGGTAAGTTGTAAAATTATTATGCTTCTCTTGACTCTATTTTGACCATGAAATATTGTACCATACTATTTTTAATTGCATATATTTTTACAGGAAATGTCATTTCATGTTAAAAAGTATTTTGTTGATACCCACCCCATGATGTCAAATAATATTATGTATATATATAAATTAATATTAAGCTTATAAAGATATTGTGAAAAGAAAAATTAATGTCTGAACCAGGAATCGAACCGTGGACCTCTTGTATTCCGTACAAGCGTGCAAGACCACTACACTATAAGAGACATGGTACAAACACTAACAATAACATGTGGGAAGAATTGTTAGTGTTTGTACCATGTCTCATATAGTGTAGTGGTCTTGCATGGAATACAAGAGGTCCACGGTTTGATTCCTGGTTCAGACATTATTTTTTCTTTTCACAATATCATTATAATATTATAATATGATCCATTATTGGAACTGTGTTAAAATAACAATATTGGAAAGTGTTAAATACATCAATTACTGCTTATAAAAGTGGTGGTGTAAAATTCTCAAAACATAGATACTTCTAAATGAAGCCAGCCGTTGATGTTGGTGGTGCCATCTACCTGACAGCGGATGAAATGAGAATTATAGATTTGTATATGTGCAAAGAATTGTTAATGTTTGTACCATGTCTTGTATAGTGTAGTGGTCTTGCACGCTTGTATGGAATACAGGAGGTCCATGGTTCGATTCCTGGTTCAGACATTAATTTTTCTTTTCACAATATCATTATAATATTATAATATCCATTATTGAAACTGTGTTAAAATAACAATATTACAAAGTGTTAAATAATATTAAGCTGTTTTATTTAAATTAATATTGGGAAGTAAACATTATGAGGTTATATCATTAATAGTGAGTGGAGAACATATTTTAATCGACTCACCTCATACATTTTCAAACTTCTTTGATACCGATGGTTTCAGACAATTTCATGTCCTTTCCCAAGGAAAGATGGCAGCACAAGAGGTGATGTCACTAAAGAAATCAACAATCATGGAATTTCATCAGTGGA
The DNA here is from genome assembly GCA_030220185.1 of Diploptera punctata. NCBI lineage: Eukaryota > Metazoa > Arthropoda > Insecta > Blattodea > Blaberidae > Diploptera > Diploptera punctata. Next base: position 729,769 of record JASPKZ010002692.1, on the reverse strand, counting down.
CGCCATGACTGAAGAAGGACATATTGTCTGAAACCGTCGGTATCAAAGAAATTTGAAAATGTATGAGGTGAGTCGTTTAAAATATGTTCTCCACTCACTATTAATTAAGCTGTTTGTTTAAAATCATCAAATATGTTAACAACACACTCAAAAATATGTTTTTAAGTAACTTTATACAACTAAAACCAGTTGAGCTTACTTACTTACTTACTTACTTACTTACTTACTCACTGGCACTATCGAACCCGTAGGTTCATGGCCGCACGGACACAAGCTCTCCATACATCCCTATCCCAAGCCAATGCCTTCCAATCATTCCCTGTATAATCTACTTCCCTCAAATCATAGTTAATGTTGTTCTCCCACCTCATTCTTGGTCTACCAACTGGGCGTTTTCCTTCTGGCTTTCCTACAAGAAGTTTCCATGCACGTCTTTCATTCCCCATACGCGCAACATGTCCTGCCCATTGCAGTCTACGGGACTTAACTGTTCTTATTATATCTGGCTTCCTATAAAGACCATGTAGTTCATTGTTATGCAGTCTTCTCAATTCACCTGTCTGTTCATCTCTCTTTGGTCCAAAAATTTTCCTAAGAACTTTATTCTCAAATACTCGTAATCTCCTTTCCTCCCTTAAAGTAAGAGTCCATGTTTCGCACCCATATAATATAACTGGTAGAACAATAGTTTTATATATTTTCAGCTTAACGTTTTTTGAAAGGAGTTGGGACATCAAAAGTCTCTGCAATGCATAATAGCATGCATTTCCAGAATTGAGCCTATGTTTAATTTCTTTGTGCATCTCATTCCTATTTGTGATTATTGTTCCTAGGTATTTGAATTCAGCCAATTCATCAAAATTTCCCTCATTTGTCATTAGCTGTCCATCTCCATTATATAAAACCAGTTGAGCTAAAGAGATAAAATTTGGTACACTTTCATAACTATGTGAGAAGATAAAAAATACAATGTTTCATCAAAATCGGAGGTGGTGGGTGACAAATTTCATTTTTCTTGGATGATTTGATGTGGAATGAACCCATTACTGAATTTCGACAAAATGTACAAGATGCTTGGGACAATCTATCACAGGATGCCATTCAACACCTTTGTAACTGTTTTCTTACGAGAATACACCCCAGCATTGCCACCAGAGGAGAGTATTGATGCGACTGTTTGGACACCCCTTACAGCAGTGTATATGCCTATAAATATTTCTCAGGTCGTTAATTAAATTCTGCAACCAGTAAATTGTCTGGTTTTTCCTGTTTTCTTTTAATTTACAATATTAAGACTTCTGCAACTACAGTTCCGTTTGTCCGTATAAATATTTCCTTTCCTTGAATTACAGTCTATTTGTTGTGTGTGTCAGATGTATGTATACATTTGTGAGTCATTGTATCATCATAATTATTATCATATGCTTCACTTGTTAGATGCTAGTAGTTCCATACTGGAATGTCTCATACCGGCATTTTCTAGTCCTTCATAAATTTCTTTGTGTACATGCAAATATTTGTCTATGATCCATCCTTTGGTCTTGTTTTTTTTTTTCACCAATTACTGAGCATAACATGTTTTCTTATAATATGTATTAGTTTTTATGGTGATAACAATGAGTCATTGTGTATATTATAAATCTATGTGTTAGCATGAGTAATAGATCTAAAACTAAAAAATGAGTGATTTAGTATTTGAAGGAAGTAACACTTTGAGGTTTCTTTTAATTATTATGAGTTAAGAATTTAGATTTAAAATGAGTGATATTCTGTTAGACAATAATTTTTGTAAGTTTAACTGGAAATTCATGTCATAATTCAATAAAAAATCCTTTGCATCTAATTATTTTCATATTATTCTTATGCTTTCGTAATCTTTTCATATTCTGGTTATTTTATATTTCAGAATGTTTTAGCAGAATATCTCAAAACTGGATATAATGGCACATCAACGACCTGCACCACCTGGATTTAATGTGCAAAACCTACTATCAGAGACTGACATGATGAGAGAATTATCACAGGATCAGGAAGTTATAGTATTTGTAAAACAGTTGTTAATGAATAGAATCTTCCTTGGTCATTATCAGGAGCGACGACTTGTGGAATCTTTAAAATCATACAGGTAAAGGAAATAAATCCATGACTTTTAGCCTACCAGCCAGCTAATGGTCTCACATCCACATGTGTTAGTCATGGAGTTGAATGATAATCCTCCCAGATAAGGGCGATATGTAATCAGCACATTGAATCCCTCAGTTGTTATAGCTGGTTTTCTCAACCTGGAGCTGCTTTTTATCATAGCTATCCAAATTCCTCACAATGCTGAGAGGGCACTGGACCATATACTTCAGGAGAAAATTTCTTCCTCCTTGGAGACTTGAACCAGAACTTCATGCAACTCTGCACCAAGTCATGATGCCTTAAACTGCATGACCACAGTGCAGAATAAGTAAAAGAAGTTAGTGAACTATTGTAGGAAATATCACTATGAAATTTGATTTAAAATAAAATTATTTTCACCTCTCCTCATATCCTGACTTCTAATTAGACCGCTTTCATAATCTTAGTGGTTACATCTTCAATAAATACATGACCGATGTTCTGTGGTCAGGAGCACTGCTTCTTACTCTCTGTTGGTGGATCGATGAACATCCCAATCAGAGTTGGAATTTCAGAATACATTGATTATTTTCTTTTTGAATGTAAATTTTTTCCCAAACAGTGAGCTGCTTAGGTTTTTCTTTTTTGTTTTATTAAACTAGTCTTTCTTTCAATTTTATGTTTTTCTGTCCAAGCATGAGTGGCCACTGCTGATTTTTCCAATTTTCCATTTTTTTTATATTCCTAAGGTGCTCCTTCACTCTATCATTCAAATTTCTTTTTTGTTTTCTCAATGTAAATTTTATCACAATCTCCTCATTTAATCTGAAAAAATTCCTGATTTGTTTTCTTCTTCAATTTTGTATTTTTTTTTACATTTAATTATCCTATTGAGGCTGTATTCATTTCTCGATGCCAATCTTATGTTGAACTTTTATTTTATTTTATTTTATTTAATTTGTGGTGGTTCAATGGATGGTAGGTGAATTTCTTGAATTTTAAGTTTTCTTCTTTTTCTTTTAGAAGTGTACTTTGGTTGATTAATTTTTGTCTTTTAAACTTAAATTTTCTTATGTACCAATGCTTTCGTCAAACCCTTTTTCTATTACTACATTGATTATGTGTTGTTTTTCTTTTTCATAATTTTCACTGTTTGTGGGTATATTTACTAATCTATTTCAAACTATTGAACACTGCTTCTTTATGAGCAAAATGATTAAATCCCAAAGCCTTAATATAGATTTCTATGTGTGTCTTCTTTTCTATATATTCCAAATTCTATCTTTTTTTCTTCATTTCTTGTTAAATTTAGTTCTAAAAAAGGAATTTTTCTATTAATTTCAGTTTCCATGGTAAAATTTATAGGTTGACTCTGAATATTCAGCAGTCTATTTGTTTGTGATTAACGATAGTAATTATATCATCAACATATCTACACCAGAATTTGAAAATCAAGGGATGTCCCCTTATTACCCTATGTTCAAGACACCCATAAATAAACTAGCTAAAAAGAGGGGACAGGGGATTTCCCATCGAAAGACCAGAATTTTATTTGTAGAATTTTCCATTGTATGTAAAAAACATTTGGTCTGTGCATTATCTGGTTAAAATTATATGTTCTTTTATTCTTTCCATGTCTATTTTGTTTTTTGTTCAGCCATTTTTTCCAAAATTTCCATAGTGTTTTCTCTAGGGATGCTGGGAAATGGTGAAACAACATCAAAGGAAACTAATCTATCAGCTGGGTCTAAATGTATTTCATCTAATGTTTCTGCCAATTGGTATGAATTATCTATTGATAGGTTATCAGTACGGAGGGTTGTTTCCGATCTCTGATAACGATTTGCCAAGTAGATTGTGACATTGGAGTGTGAGTCATCACGACAGGAGCATGCGAGGTGATCAAACCAGTCAGTGTGCTGCTTCTGTTACACTCGCATGTGTGTTGCTCTCATAATGCCTAAGAAGATAGACCCGTTTTGGGAAGGGTACATTACTGTCCTTTCTGATGCTAATTATAGCTATTCTGCGATTATTGAGGCTTGCAAAAACGTAATTTTATGGTGTCAAAGTGTGGAATTAGGTCAGTGCTGAATAAAAAGGGAAAGGGTCACTTGGGATTAATTCCAAAAGGAAAAAAACGGGCAAATCCATGACCTGCTACTACCTGCACCCCAGATGTAATCAGAAAGGTCAAGGTCCTTATCTCTGGTGGTAACCCTGCCACACAAAGGGTGATTGTGAACAGATTGGGAATATCCCTTAAAACTGTAAACACCATAATAAACAAAGATTTAAACATGGAGAAGTGCCACAAAAGCAGGGTTCATAAATTGTTGCCAGGTCACATTGCCGAATGCCCCACCAACAGCAGGAAACTATGAAAAGCACCTGGCAGGAGAAAAATGGAAATTTTCGGTCACACTTTTCTCCAAGGGATTTATGGTCATCGCGGGATATTGCTACAATGAAAAACCGACCATTCATAGAGTAACTAAAAAGGCCAAAATCAACTCCCAGTACTACCAGGAAGAAGTTCTCACCCCAATTTACCCAACTGAAATCCCAGCTCTCTATGGTACAGACAAAAACCAAGTCTGGGTGCACCAAGATAAGGCCTCCAGTCACACTTCGGGTTCAACCCTGGCGTTCCTGGAGAGAATGGAGCAAGAAACTGGAATACATGCTATTCCATTCAGCAACATCCCAGTGAAGTCTCCTGATGCATCACGATGGACTTTGTGTCTTTGGACTCTTCAAAAGGGCACTGGGAAACAGGCGTCCTCGAACAATAGACAGTCTCTGGAAAGCATATAAAGAGGTGAGAACTTCTAGACGTGGCTGTGCTGCGTAAGAGTCTTCTGCAGTGGAAACCTGATGCCAAACCATAGCTCGGGTGAAGAGCCATCAATTAGAGCATGCTCGAGCATGCTTAAGGTAAAACTTAAAAATCATTTGTTATCAGAGATCAGAAACAACCCTTGTATTTACTAAAGATGTAACCACTAAGGTTAGTAAACACAAAAAATGACAATGACAATATATCATCATCATCAGCAGCAGCATAGCCCGATTCAAGCATCGGCTTCCCTCTTCCAGACATCTCAGTCTCTAGCAACCAGCCACCATTCTTCAATTCTTAGCTTCCTTAGATCATCCACAATTTCATACATTCCATTCCATCTCGGTTATCCTACATTCCTTTTTCCTTCAAATTTACATTCCATGACTTTCTTGACTATCTCATATCCATCGCAATCTTGAAATTTTTTATTGAGACATCAGGAAACTTATACAACTGATAGAGCTCAGAGTTATATCTTATACACCGTTCTCCTTTGTCACATATTGGGCCATACATTTTTCTTAATATTTTTTTTCCAAATGAACTCAGTCTTGTCACATTGGTCTTGGACAAGGTCCATGTTTTACTGCCATATATTAATAATGGTTTTACTAGAGTTTTTTTATGGATTACATTTTGTTTTTCATGTAAGAAGCTTTGACTTAAAGTCTCTCAATAATCCAAAGTATGCTTTATTGGCATTTTGAATTCTCTTTCCAATTTCTTCACTGATGTTGATTATACATGACAAGCATATTTATATATCTATCAGCTGCAATTTTTAATTTTTTTAAACCAAACCCATACTTGGCATAGCAATCAGTTAAGATAAGTGCATCACCTCCATCATGAACTATGTATTTGTGGGTGTTTAATCCATGTATCTATATTTTTCTTCTTCTTCTTATAAATCCTTGTGTCTCTTAACAAGACTTACGTATCTCCCCCTAATGGGGAGAAATTTAACCCTACTAATTTAATTACATTTGTTTTCGGATATATATCATTGAGTGGCCCAGGATCAGCATTCTGCCTCATAGTGACATCTAGGAAACCAAGGTAGTACTAGGATGGGAAAATTCGGTAAATTTTGTTTAGAGGCCTTTTTGTTCAGGCTTAAGGATCTTTTACAGGCCTGAAAATCTTCAGACTAAGGACCCATGGCTTAAAGTCCATCCCACAGGACTTGCTCTTTGAATTATTCCATCCTAAAAAAAATACATCAACCCCGGCTGGGTTTGAATCTGCGACCCTTGGGACCAGAGGTAAGGAGCATAACCACTAGCCCACCGCGGCCGACTATCTCTATATTTTTTTTATTATTATTAATTCTGTTTATCTACCATATTATATATATTGTGCAGTGGAATATTCATGCTTTAATTTTTTTAATTAGAACCATCAATTATGGTATATAGCTAACTATCGTGTACAATCATGAGAATATGTTGGAGAACTCAAGAAATGCACAGCAAACTTAAACAAAGATTTAGAAAACAAGTTACATAATTCAGAAACAACAATTTAAACAAAAGAATAGAAAGATATGTAATATAAGAAAAAAAATAAGTAAATTAATCATACACACAAATAAATATAAATCTTGTGTCATTTAAATTGGTAGACAATCATAATAAATAAAGTATTCTGAACAGTCTAAAATAAATAAATAGAACAAATCAATAAATAAGAAGTGTGCAAACAAATTCACCATTCATATTGTCATTTACATGCAGCATCCATCACAGAAAAATAAAGTTTTTCTGCACAGCTTGATAAGAAAAAAATAAATTATAACAAACAAGCCTTGGGAGTTGGCTAAATCCCCAAGACGCTTCCTCTAAATCAAGACTAATTGACTGTTGAAACTTGTAGTGCTCCAAAGTGAAAGATTGCACAACTAAGTTTGCACATTACATGATGTAAGAGATAGGAAAGTAGGAAGAAAACTAGGCACAGAACACTAAGCTCATCACAGAGTAAGTAAAGTGAAGAGTATTAACATATTTAGAATGTCCACATAGTTCATAAGAAGGGTAAAATTCTTGAAGAAAAAAAATTTCATCCAAATAGGGATTTGAACTCAAGATCTCTAGTTCTATGTGTTAGCACATTAACTATGCTATTTGGGCATCTCATTTAGATGGAAATTTCTCTCTCTTATATAATCCTGCATTGCCCAAGGTAGTGAATCCACAATGCAACCTGGCTGCTTCTTATTCTAATACACGTTGACAACAGTATCATGCATGCCATCTTCGTTGCATAGTTCATGCTTCTCTTGCTAGAGCTGCACATGAAAAAAATTGTGTTTGTAGTGAAAACTTCTAACTATATCTAAGTGAAATTTCAACATCCCAGCCACAGTACCAGTCTCCGTGTGTTACTTTAAAATCCATCCTCATACATCCTATGTAAATACCTTTACAGATCAAAAGACACATTTTTTTCCTTCAAAAAATTGCCTCCAAAATTCAGGTGCATCTTATACTCAAAATGCTGTTGTTGTTTTCAAAATGCTGGGCCTTAGCAACGAAGCCATTAGCATTCTTACTCTCCAATATTTCTCTATGGTGGATCCAACAGGTAATACTTCACAGGTTTGTAGATGTTCTTCATTCATTTCTTCATCTTTGTTGCATGGAGGACAATTTGGATTCGTGTAGATTCCTATTTTATATAAATGTTTGGCCAAATAGTCATGTTCTGTAAGCAGTCTAAATTTTGCTACTGCAGTTTTACGTGGAATTTCTAGAATAATATCTGGCTTCTTTACTAAAATATTCCATTTTTTTCTTTGGCTTTATTACATAGGTCTTGGTTTTGTTTGATTTTATATTTGTTTTTAATTTTTCTTTTTATGGATGTGAAAGGTAAGCTTTTAGTAGTATTTTGAATTAAATTGGAGCCTTTTTTGGCAAGAAAATCAGCAGTGTCATTTCCAGCAATTCCACAACGTGCAGGTATCCATTGCAATGGAATTCTTTTCTGTAGTTTTTGGAGTTGTTGAATCATTTTGTAGCACTCTTATACTCAAAATTAATATAAAAATGTGTAATGTTTGATTTAAAATTCCTGCTAGTCTTAAAAATGGTCATATATTCGATGCCACGATAATTATCTCTATCTGGCAACATTGGATTCAGCTGGCAGCAGCAGTGCACCAATGTGACGAATATGAATTATGGGGATTTTCAAGATTGCTAATACCGACTCCCTCCTGCCCCACCATCACAAGCTCAGAACACTGTCTAGCCTATAATGTGTCATTGCAGTCTACAATGCCAGTGAACTTAAACAAATGGATGAAACCCAACATGAATTCACGCCAAAGGGAGCTTTAAAACGACATACAATGAAACAAGTGTGTCAGTGGATAAAACAATCGTGGTCTAGAGTGAGAGAAGACAGTATTGTTAAATCTTTCAAGAAGTGTGGCTTAAGGAACACTCTCGATGGTAGTGAAGACCACCTTATATATGAAGAGGACCACCTTATATATGAAGAGGACTGTAATGACGAAGAAGAAAAAGAAGAAGAAAGTTCAGATGATGATTTTCAGGAATTTTAAAGATCAGAACAGTTTTATATTTTTTTTTAGTCTGGCTTTGCAGTCTAATAATAACAATGGTAAAAATGTTACTTTTTTTAAAAATAGAGGTGTATCTTATAGTCCATAGTGTCTTATAGTCTGTAAAATAGGGTAACAAATATTTCAAAGTTAAAATTGGGAAACACATTATGAGGTTCTTAATTAATAAATTAATGAGTCATTTTAACATCTTACCTCATATTTCATATAGATTATTGAATGTTCCACTAAATGAAGAGGATTTTAAGAAAGAATACAATCACATTTTGGACATAGCTAATTTAAATGGTTTTGGAAAGGAAATAATTATAACTAAATTGAAGAAATTCAGACAACAAAAAAGATTAAAAGAATACACTACCCTGCAATCTGATTCAAAGAAAGGAAAACAATTTAAGAAAATCACTTATCATCCTGGAATACATAACAAATTTCAAAAAATTTTCAAGAAATTCAATATTACATTGGCACCGATAAATAAATTTAGCCTTGGTAACTTATTAATAACCAATAAGAAAATGAACACCCCAGATAGTAAAAAATCTGGAATTTATCAAATTGATTGTCGAGATTGCAATAAAGTATACATAGGAAAAACAAAAAGAAATTTGGACACTCGCACAAAGGAACACTTTAGAAATATTAAAAATGGTGAAATTGAAAAATCAGCTATTGCAGCACATAGTTTGTTGGAAGGTCATAGAATTGAAAAAGAAGCTAAACTTCTAAAACATTTGGAAAAACCTTTGGATTTGACAGTTTGGGAGAAAATATTTATACAGAAGAACAAATTTAAATCTATGAATTTTGACATTCCGGATGAACGTGACCTCATCTCGAAGTTCATCAAATCAATACCAGATGGCAACGATATCTCGAAGTTCGTCAAATCAACACCAGATGGCAACGTTATAGAGGGAGATTCCAACGAATATCCGGTAGTCATAATGGCGGTTGAAAATGAATGACAAGATCATTTGAAAACTATAGTCACCGTGTTTGATAAAACATGAAATATGAGGTAAGATGTTAAAATGACTCATTAATTTATTAACAAATATTTATTTTATTAATTTCTTTTATTTTATATTTCAGAGATGTTGTAGTGGTCAGTAATTCAGAAAAAGATTTAAAGAGAGATCTTGAGACTGCATGGAGAAAAATAAAAGGTTGCCCAGCATTTTCTAACATTTGGATAGGAATTACAGGTACTATAAATTATTAATTTACAATTATTCAGGCTTTCATGCCTGGAGTCACAGTATTGCAAGAGTATTAAGGAGTTACAGGAATAGGTCAAATGTGACTTTTAATTTCTTGATGTTTAGCCATTGACTGGACATGAACTCATCTGAGGTTAGTTTGAGACTGGCTTGTTTGTTGAGTAGCAGTTGTACTTATGAATTTGGTGAGGTGTGTTCTCTTTGGATGTACCTTCCAACAATATTCATTACTTTTCTCAAAGGCAAATGGCCTTTTGTAACTGGTATCATGAAAACATAACTTTATGAGGTGAGATGTACAAACATTTTATTCAGTTCATTTATAAATAGCTATATATTATGAAATTAATATTAAGAAGCTAAAGCTGTTACTATGATTGAAATAAGTATATTAAAGTACACTACTAAATTATTGTAATCAAATGGTAAAGAGAAAAATTTATGCCTGAACCGGGAATCGAACCCCGAACCTTCAGCTTTCCGTGCTGATGCTCTAACCATTGAGCTAATCCAGGCTTCCTTCCCATCCAAGCATAAATCCTTCCTTTACCTTACTGTCTTGGTCCCACATTCAAATGCTATGAATCATCATTCACAAATACACAATGAATGGCTTCTACCTGAAGAAGACATGAAGGGACTCCACGTAGCTATAGCATTATTTATGAAATTAATATTAAGAAGCTAAAGCTGTTACTATGATTGAAATAAGTATATTAAAGTACACTACTAAATTATTGTAATCAAATGGTAAAGAGAAAAATTTATGCCTGAACCGGGAATCGAACCCCGAACCTTCAGCTTTCCGTGCTGATGCTCTAACCATTGAGCTAATCCAGGCTTCCTTCCCATCCAAGCATAAATCCTTCCTTTAACTTACTGTCTTGGTCCCACATTCAAATGCTATGAATCATCATTCACAAATACACAATGAATGGCTTCTACCTGAAGAAGACATGAAGGGACTCCACATAGCTATAGCATTATTTATGAAATTAATATTAAGAAGCTAAAGCTGTTACTATGATTGAAATAAGTATATTAAAGTACACTACTAAATTATTTACCATTTGATTACAATAATTTAGTAGTGTACTTTAATATACTTATTTCAATCATAGTAACAGCTTTAGCTTCTTAATATTAATTTCATAAATAATGCTATAGCTATGTGGAGTCCCTTCATGTCTTCTTCAGGTAGAAGCCATTCAATGGGGGCATTCAGTAGCCAAAGCGCTGCAAAAGCGCTTTAGCGCTTTATCTGCAGCATACCATTCAGAGGGCAATAATGCGCTCTAGCGGACTTGCAGCTACTGCAGCGAAGTAAAAGTAGGCTGCAGACAGAAAAAACCGCTGCATCCATTGTGATTGGCTGGTTCATTCAGTTTAAACATGGCGTCTTTGTCCATAAACAATTTATGTTTGATGTACAAATTTTGTGTTATTTATGTCTGGACATTAATATATGAGTTATTCGAGGTGGCTAACCGTTTTAGACGAACATAAGTGATATATTAAGTAAAACTAAAAACAGTGATAATTTTAAGATTATTATCAAGATCAAGAATTTACGATTATAACCTCTTTTCATGCAAATCATTGTGTTATTGACGAGTGAATGTTTTTATTATGAAAATTGTATCCGCAGATGATTCATTCGCTAATACCTGGTGCCAAGTTAATTATAATTTTTGTTTTCAAGATATATGAAATAAATTAGAATAGTATGATTGTGTTCATGGGGTCATTTCTGGAAGTGCTACAGTGGTTGTCGAACCAATTTTCTCTACAGATAAAACGAACATTTGTACTATTCTTCAAATGTGCAACACAATAAGAAATTTGTGTAATGGACAAAGAGATGAACTGTGTATCTTATGTTTGTAATCATTTATGAATAAAGAGTTTTGTGAAGTATCGGCCATAACTTGAATTAAAATATTACAATATTCTAGATTTCTTATCTAAATTTGACCAGTGAAGATACAAATACTCTGTGTGATGTGCACGAATAAAATTAAATTACAGCTAGAGTTGGTTAATGTATTAACAAAAAATTTTGCACTCTGCATAGGATTTTAATCACAGCTGATTCATTATTATTTAATCTCCAACTTTTTATATACTATGTCCTATCATTGAGATACTGAGAGCCATTTCTTGAACCAGGTATGAATAATTTTCACTTTAATTCCCAATTTATCGTAAAATGAAATGTGGTCTTATATATTTTAATTCAAATGCATGTAGTCTCTCTTATGGGATATTGCTATTCACTGTATACTACCATTAATCTTGGTGGTAAATGTTTTTCATATTATTATAAATGATTCAGTGATATACTATTTAGTGTAACACTTAACTTTACTAAGAAAGTGGCATTGCTAATGTTAGTGATTATATTAAATAATGTCTTTAAGCATGGTGACTGAGAGGTTATCTATAATTAACTGCTGTTATGACAGAATTTCACATATAAGGTTGGAAATTACATATAATGTTTTGGTTTTATTTTAGCCATAAAGATTATGGTAGTTACTCTTACAAATAATTAATATTTTCAGATGATGCAAAAAAATTAATTAATCAATTATTAAGAAAACTGTATTTAAATTATTATAAATTGATATTCTTCTTTGTTTTCATTTCAATTCCGTAACAAATTTAAAATAAAGATGAAGTATGTTTGAGGTTTAAAAATTACAATGATGCCTTCCTATATACAATTGTTTGGTTGCTGTACTTAGGTCATGTCTTGCACCACTTATATTCATTTTGCACATATGCCTATATTTCCTGTGTTTTCTAATGTAACCCCTATTCCTCATAGATTTAAATATAGGCCTAAAAGTGTCAAATATTATGTAAGAAATGATATGAATAAAATGGCTGAAACAATTAAATAAAATTTGCCCCACAGCCCACCTGGCAATACTATTAGTGCGGTTATTAAATATATGTGTTATGTGATGATGAAGGAGCAATATATGCATCACATAGGGAATTCGCAGGAGTGATGTTTAAATATAATAAGATAATTTCAAGTTGAGACCAACTCAGGGTCAGATCGAGAGATTAAATTAAGCCCATATATTTATATAGGTCTATAATTAACTAGGGTGCAGGCTGACTACATCTGATGAACAAAATAGATTAGATGAAAATGGGGAAAGGTGGAATAAAATTGTGGTAGGGGAAAATGGGAGAAACCCCGAAAGAATATGCCGCAGATCCGTTTCCTCCAAGATCCGTTTCCTCCACTACAAAATCTATGTATAATGACCGAGACTAATCAAGATAAAAAAAAGCTACTCTTACTAAAACACAAATTAATAATATTAAACTAATAATAAATATTATAAATAAGATTCTCGAGAAACCAGCGATGAGAGGCGAGTGTCTAATCGCTTGCGTCACGGAGCCGCCTGATACATTAATAATTAAAAAAAATACAAATTTTCTCGTTATATTTAATTTTAAACGATCTATTCGTCAATTTCATAAATTACATACATTAAAATAAATCGTAAATTCTGTATGTCCCTATTAGTATTATGATTAATTTCAATAGCATCGCGTAGTAATATGAGTAATGAGCCAATGAATAAATTCAAATTTGGCGGTATAGCTGCATGCAGCGGTCCATTCAACAGACCCCTTAAATTTCCGCTGCAAATGGCAGCCATTTTTGCTAAAGCGCTAGAGCGCTTTATTGGCAGCTGAATGCGCCCATTGTGTATTTGTGAATGATGATTCATAGCATTTGAATGTGGGACCAAGACAGTAAGGTAAAGGAAGGATTTATGCTTGGATGGGAAGGAAGCCTGGATTAGCTCAATGGTTAGAGCATCAGCACGGAAAGCTGAAGGTTCGGGGTTCGATTCCCGGTTCAGGCATAAATTTTTCTCTTTACCATTTGATTACAAGCTATATATTAAATATATGTAGGAAATAACATTGAGGTTTCTTTTAAGTATTAATGAGTTGTATATTGTGACTCACTTCATATTTCTTCATTTTTATGCAGACTAGTTTCATCGCATCTGTGTGACATTCTCGATGCATTACATTAGTTGTAATGCATTGAGAATGTCGCACAGAAGCAATGAATGTAATGCATCAAGAATGTTGCACAGAAGCAATGAATGTAATGCATCAAGAATGTCGCACAGAAGTGACGAAACTAATTTGCATAAAAATGAAGATATTGTAATGCATCGAGAATGTCTACAGGAGCAATGAAACCATCTGCATAAAAATGAAGAAAATGATGTGAGTCAAAATGTACTACTCATTAATAATTAATTATACAGGGTGTATCAAAAAGGATGGCACAAACTTACATGGTTGAAAGTACACGATAATAGAAGCAACAATGTCCCAGTAAACATGGGTCCACAAACGGGCCGTTTGCGAGATAATTACGAATGTATGGTTACAAGCCGCCACTGACTTCATTGTAAACATCATCCTAGTTAGTACAAATTAATTTGAATTTAGACTTTACTATTAATTTTTCATCTCATTTAGTTCACTTCACTTATGGGTTACCTGTTAAAGGAGGTGTTCGAAGTGTCTTCCTTGCATCTGGATGCAATACTGTACTCGCCTCTGCAATGAATGTCAAATTCTTTAAAAAACCCCTGGATCATTTCTGAATTCTTGACAAGCATGTACACTCTCTGCTCCAGTTCTTCAACCGTGTTAACGGGTGTGCTGTACACTTCGCTTTTGAGGTGACCCCAGACACAAAAATCCAAAGGATTTAGATCAGGTGATCTTGGAGGCCAAGGTACAGATCTGCCTCGACCTATCCATCTTTGGCCATATCTGCGCGTTAGATGTCGTCTCACAGCAGCAGCAAAATGTGCCGGAGCTCCATCATGCATGTACCACAAACTCCGACATTGCTGAAGGGGAACATCCTCAAGCAATCCTGGAAGATGACGCCTCAGAAACCTAAGGTACCTCCGTCCATTAAGTTTTCGTGGAAGAATGAGATGATCACCTAGTACCCCTAACCACACATTCAGTGAGAAACGGTGCTGATGTGGTGGCTCATGAACAGCATGTGAGTTTATTTCACACAAAAAATGTGTATTATTATAATTAAAACCACCATCGCATGTGAATCCTGCTTCATCTGTAAATAAAATGTTACATGCAAAACGAGGGTTGACTACAATCTGTTGTTGCATCTACTGACAAAACATCACTCTAGGAACAAAGTCCACATCATTGAGACATTGAACTCGTTGATGTGGTAAGGGTACAGTAAATTGTGCTCTAAAATTCTCCATACACTACTGTGGCTTAGTACAGGCACTTGTGTGGCAATTCTTCTCGTCGAGGTTCCTGGAGAGAACTGTACTGCTTCTGACACCATATCCTCAACCTCAGGTTAATGCGAGCAGGCCTACCTACTGCTCTGCCATGTGCAAAACCCCCATTTTCTCTCAGGCGCTGATGGATCCTTGTAAATGTACGACTTTCGGGGTGTCTTCGATCAAGATGTTTCTTGGTACAAGTGTGCAGCTTCCCGTGCATTGCCATTAGCCCTACCATACATGAAATGCATATCTGCATACTCTTCGTTACTGTAAGGTTCCATTATAACTACAACATAGCACAAGTGGCACTCCTCAGACGAGACTGATATCTTTTGAGACTATGTACTGTATCCATCCTGTATGTTCTGCGTGTATGGTTTGATTACAACTCCACCTCTCGGCAATGTTCAGTTTTGTAAACAAAGAACATAGGACGGCTTCAAGTGCACAAGGAGTAAACTGTATGATGTAACCATACATTCGTAATTACCTCACAAATGGCTCGTTTGCGGACCAATGTTTACTGGGACATCGTTGCTTCTATTATTGTGTACTTTCAACCATGTAAGTTTGCGCCATCCTTTTTGATACACCCTGTATATTGTTTATATTCTGGAGTATCGGTAATGCATGTGATAATTAAGATAATAAAGCAGACTGCTGTGATATATAATTCATATTTCTATTCATAGGCCCAGAGCATATTGGAGCACCTGCTGGTCAGGCATTATGGGTCAAACTCAATGACTTGGCATTTGGACAGTATTGGTTTCAAATAAAACAAGTGAAGCTTGTAGAAGGAAAAGAATTATACATCCGTCTGAAATGTATCAGGTAATAATTAAGTTGAAAATGTATTAGATAATAATTACATTATATTAATGTCCATCATGCTAGCTCGAATGGTAGCATGATTACTGGTCCGAATTCGACACCCAGTAGGGTTGGGAATTTTAATTATGAAGTGTTTTGATGTTTTTATCATTAATTTAATACTTCTCACTGGAGGAAAAAATTATATTTGAAAAGAAAATATACAAATAGAAAAATATATTGAACTTTTATAGGAAAAAAATCACTATGAGGTTTAATTTAAGATTAAATTAAAATGCTTCATACCTCACCTCATACATCTAATTGAATCAAAAGCCAGTCTAATTAAACAAATAGAAAAACAAAAAGAACTCATGGTTTAGGAAAAAATCAACATTAAGAAAAAAACAAGAAAGAAAAACTTATGAACTTCAAAATTCCTGCGGATTCTGACTGGATTCGGAGGTTTATTGGTCCACCAACAGAGGGAAGTAGACATTCTTCTGATTGACGTAACATCAGTCGACAAGAAAGTACTGAAGATGAAACCACCAAGGCTTTGAAACTGCAGTCTACTTTAGAAGACTGGATATGTGGTAAGGTATGAAGCATTTTAATTTAAGCTTAGAAAAATACATGTCAGACTGGGGTTTGAACTCAGGACGTTTGGCATTCTTTGCCAATGCTTTACCAACTGAGCTACCTGAGGACTCCAGCTCAGTTGGTAGAGCATTGGCATAGAAAGTCAAGGGTCCTGGGTGCAAACCCCATTCTGAACATATATTTTTCTGAAGTTTTTATTATTAATTTAACACTTCTCACTGAAGGATAAATTATATTTGAAGAGAAAAATTTTCGCCTAGACCGAGACTCGAACCCGGGACCTTTGGCTTTCTGGGCCAAATACTCTACCAACTGAGCTACCGAGGCGAGTTGCAATCTAGACGCAAATTTTTCTCTTATATACGTTGTAATTCCCTCGTGCCAAATGCTTTGAAACCTTTGTTTCCATCTTTGCAAATGGTGGCTTCTTAGTTAAGACACTACTTTATAAAGCCAATAGTGTTAAATTCCTAATAAATGTCTTCTTAACTAAGAAGCTGCCATTTGCAAAGATAGAAACAAAGGTTTCAAAGCATTTGGCGTGAGGGAATTACAACGTATATAAGAGAAAAATTTGCATCTATATCGCAACTCGCCTCAGTAGCTCAGTTGGTAGAGCATTTGGCCCGGAAAACCAAAGGTCCCAGTTTGAGTCTCGGTCTAAGCAAAAATTTTTCTCTTCAAATATAATATATTTTTTCTCTTCAAATATAAAGTTTTCTTTATCTCATTGCTAGAAAAAGTGGTGATGTACAACTTTAATCTCTAGATTGAGCACCAGATATCTGGATTAAAGAAGAAACTCCTTCGCAATACATATCCTGAGAAGGCATATAGTACTGTTGTAGCAATTCATCCATTGGATGGGGACATTATACCTGATGGCTCCCTTGGTGTATTCACTAATCAACAGATTTCAAATTTGAAAATTGCACAGAAATGAAACATTGTGATATATATATATATAATCAATTGAGTTGGTGTTTACTTGATGAAAATCCATATTTATTAATTAAATAAAAATAAAACGTAGTTTTATTTGATTTTCATATTTATTATATAATTCAGTGACAGCTGTTTCGGTACACTGTACCTTCTTCAGACATGTTAACAAATTATGAATTGTGTTCCAACTGATCTAAGCAGCAATACAACAATATTTATTTAATTTTTTTAATTTAACAAAGGGGATTCATTTAAATCAAGTTGAGAATTTAACAGTTTTTTACTACTTTTAAATTTTAATTTATTAATTTCTACAGCCTCCAAAAGATAAACTGTTAAATTAAACAGTTTTTTACTACTTTTAAATTTAAATTTATTAATTTCTACAGCCTCCAAAAGATAAACTGTTAAATTCTCAACTTGATTTGAATGAATCCCCTTTGTTAAATTTAAAAATTTAAATAAATATTGTTGTATTGTTGCTTAGATCAGTTGGAACACAATTCATAATTTGTTAACATGTCTGAAGAAGGTACAGTGTACCGAAACAGCTGTCACTGAATTATATAATAAATATGAAAATCAAATAAAACTACGTTTTATTTTTATTTAATTAATATATATATATATATGGTATGATAAGAAAAATAAATGCCTGGACGGGATTCGATCCCGGATCTCTGAGTCTGTACCTCAGCGTGATATCCATTACACTACCAGGCGAATCCAATTCAAACACTTATTTTTCTTATATATGTATTATATTCTCCATTATTACTAGATGTCGCGAGAACTCGGTCTTCACTGCCATCTAGTAGCTGACTATAACAAATAAGCAAATTAAAGAGAATATTTATTTTACTTTATAGCAGTGATGCTTTATCGGTGTTATAATTAAATCTTTAACATTGAGCAATGCAAGCTTAATATGGTATGGTAAGAAAAATAAATGCCTGGACGGGATTCGAACCTGGATCTCTGAGTCTGTACCTCAGCGTGATATTCATTGCACTACCAGGCAAATCCAATTCAAACGCTTATTTTTCTTATATATGTATTATATTCTCCATTATAACTAGATATCGCGAGAACTCGGTCTTCATATATATATATATATACATACATACATACATACATACAGGGTGTAAATGAATTATACTACACAAATTTAACTGCTTATAGAGGGGTATTATACAAATAATTTGAAATAGAGAATCAATGGTCTACAAGGGAAAATGGGCAAGTTATAGGGAATCAAAGTAATTGACAATTAATACAGATAAATCAACAGGAGAGCAAATAGGAGAGAAAATTATACTAGAATAACTTCAGATCTTAGTATTAATTCCAAGATCATGATTGCTAATAATTCAACAACATTTATGAAATATTGGGTTTTCAAATCTTAAAATGTCGAACTTAGCAGATGATTGCATGCCACTGCACTGGTAGAATTGGTACAATGAGTCTTAGCTCAGAGTGAAACATGCAGAATCTCTTTAGTTAACGTGTGGTCCAACGGTTAAAGAGATGGATTTGAGATTCATTGAGATTCGAACACTGATGGTTCAAATCACGGCAGGCCACTTTTTTTTTTTCCTGCGTGTGTACTGTGATATGTTGACACTGAAATTTGTTCAGTATAGGCATGTGCAAAATACCTATTCCCATATTGGTTATTACATTATCATATGATTAGAAGTTATATCAGTATCAGTCAGTCACATTACATGAAAGCATCATGAAGCATCTTTACAGTTATGCTGAACTTGCCGAAATGCATCTGATTTATGTTGCAAGAGCTGCTGCTATGTACATGGAGCGGTATCTGAATAGATGCCATCCTCACCGAAGAACCTTCAAGTCTGTTGATGGGCGTTTGCAGGAGCATGGGACGTTGAAGGTAAACAGAGTAGACGCCGGTGAATGACGTACGCGCTGCACTGCAGGGTTTGAAGAAAATGTTATTCATAGGGTGGAAGATGAACCTTCTACTAGTATTCATGCTATTCCATGTGTAATGGGCACGAACCATCAAAGTGCATGGGAAGTCCTGCACGAAGATCAGCTCTATTCCTTTTAATCTGCAAAAAGTACAAGCCTTACAGCCAGTCGACTTCGCTCAATGGGTACACTTTTGTAATTGGGCTTTGGTGTAGCCACCGCACTTCTTTTTCTCGGTGTTATTCATTGATGAGGCAATATTTAATATGGATAGACTGGTTCTGAACTCAAAGAACTGTCATGTATGGGATTATGAAAATTCTCCTGCCATCTTTGAGAGTGTTCACCAGCAGAGATTATCGGAATGTATGGGTAGGCATAATTTCTGACCACATCATTGGCCCCTACCTTCTTCCCCAGAGATTAAATTGTGTCATTTATAAGACATTTTTAGAGCATGTCCTGCCTAGATTGCTAGAAGAAATTCCTCTTCACATCAGGCTCCTCTCCATTTCTGCCGGAATGTGCAAAATCATTTGGATGAAGTGTTCCTGGCCACTTGTTATAGGAAGAGGTAGTTCAACAGTAGTGTGGCCACCTTGCTCTCCAGATCTCTGTCCACTTGATTATTTTTGTGGGGACACCTGAAAACACTGGTATATGCGACCCCTGTTGATACAGATGAACTGTTAGTTGCACGTATAATCACAGCATGTGATGTGATCCGCAAGACACCTATTATCTTGAACGAGGTATGAGAATCCTTCAGTCACTGATGTCATCTGTGTTGTGAGAATGGAGATGGCCAATTTGAACAATTTCTCTAATGAGTCTGCAGGTGCTTTACTTTTTTTTTCTGGTTTACTCAAATATATTGTTTCTTATTTCCCAATAACTTTACGTGTGCCATGTGTACATACACTATACCTCTTTATGTTATTACTCTTGTGATCACTGCATTGTCATTTTTTATCTCAGTACATAAGTACTGTACAGTACAATTGCACATTTTATTTGCAAAACCTATTGTACTCCACAGTATGTACATTATTATTACAACGTTTCAAACAATTGTCTTTACAATACGTACGTAGATAGTTTTGTAACTCATGTACTGTGCTGACATTCCAATACTGTATTCTGTAAAATAATGAATAAACAATTAAACCAGAAGTTAATCTATGTATGTAACTAATTTACAGTACATTCATATTAAAGGAGGAAAGAAAAAAAAAGTGTACACATACTGTATGTAGTTTCGAACGTGATGCATCAATCTTACATTTGCGTCAGTAGTAAGACTGCTATAACCACTCAGCTAAACGTGCATGCTTGTTGCAAGTTACAGTCTCTGTATCATATTATTGCCATTTTAATTTGAAATAATCAGTGGCGTGCCAACCATTTAAAAATTGAATAACTTGGACATTTTTATTCGTAGACCATTAGTTCATTATCTCAAATTGCTTAAATAATACCCCTTTATACATAGTTAAATTTGTGCGGTATAATTAATTTACACCCTGTATATATATTGACCATGTTGAATGCAAAAATGTAAATAAATAATTTTTTTAGCTTCACCTTCAGATTTAGAGTTCTTACACATACATCTTTTCTGAAAAAATTTGGTAATAATTAAGCCATTTCACATTGTTATGTCAATTGCTGATTGTTTAAACATGAATAAATATTGTTAGTATTGACATTGGTTATTAATACTGAAAATGATGAATATTTTGTTTAAATTTATGTAAATGGCTACTCACATTTACTTTGTAGAAGGCAGGATTTGCTATAAAATGCTTTGTCTCTTATGTGTTGTAGTATCCTCTCTTTGTAGGAACGAGCATAATAATTCATCATGAATGGATCCCACCTACATTTATAAATTTGTTCCATCTGCAAAATGTCCTGATGAAAGAGTTCCCCTTGTTCATCATACATTGCACCCAAGTTTAGAGGTAATAAATCAATATGAGATTGCAGGAAGTGAATTTTGAGAGATATCCTGCATCCTAAATTCTTATAATATTGAAGGAGGTTCTGCACTAGTTCTTCACTATTTTCTTCCTTCTTTGATTTTAAATGATTTCAATGCTGCAAGTTCATTTGGAGTTAACACTCTAAAAACTTTGGTTACCCTTCAGTTGTTTAATCTGAGATCCAATGAATATTCCTTTTTTTAATTTTGCATCACTCAAACCACGGAACATTCTTTGAACACCTCATCTGTTTTGTCCATAGCTTCCACAAAATTTTTCATCAGCCACAATTTAATGTATAATTGAGAAAGAAATATATTATGTGGTTTAACTAAAGGCGGCGATGAGGTTCCTAAGACAAGTTAAAGGATGTACAAGACTTGATAGAATAAGAAATGAGGATATAAGAGAAGAATTGAAAGTACAGCCTTTATTGGATAAGGTCACGAAACATATGGATGGAATGAGTAAGGAGAGATATCCATTGTTAGCAAGAAATTATCAAGCAAGAGGAAGATGTGATGTTGGAAGACCTAGAAGACGTTGGGCTGATGTATTATGAAGTCGGAACTGGTAATTGCCTAATCCCTGGAGTGATGATGATGATGATGATGAACTAAAGGTTTAAATTTTATGTTATGTTCCCCAGAAGTGAATTATTCTTTTTTGATCATTCCTTGACTATGTAATGTTGTGAAGTATCAAAGCTGTCCCAAAGACGCAGAAAACAAGGATGTTTAGTAAAATCACTCTGAATTCTTAATAGACCAATAACTTTAAGAGGTAACAAAACAGCCTTTAATAGTATATTATGATGTGAGGTTGGGAAGTGGTTTTTACAGAATTGAGGAAAATTTCCGAGATTTTGTAAAACACTTCACAAATGTGCATTGTACATTATTTTTTGCGCAATGGTGTTTTCAATAATAGTAAAATAATAACATCTTTGTTGAAATATTTGCATTCATTATAAACAATTGACTAATGTTAATAGTGTAGGCAATTAAGTTATGTAGATATAAAAAATAAACAATAGTGTAGGCAATGTTTATTAGTTAAAACAGCAGGAGGCTGTGAGATCAATTTAGTGATAACATGGCAGCAAGTACGTATTTATTGTTTTATATTGTTTCAAATAAAGTTCAGTTCATTTAAAATGCAGTGATTCGTTTCTTATAATGTATATTAACACTACCTTTTTGATATTTTTTTGTATATACATTGCATGTAGTATACACAGAGGGCAGTGGTTTTACTTCCCACATGCATGTTTGTAATATGAGCTGTTACAGTACAGTTATTTTTGTTACAGTATAGTTATTTAGGTTGGCAACCCCGAAATGTAGAAGTTGAACTTGCAATCATTGGTCGCCATTGCTGTAAGTACGACAAAACGCACTATCGTGCCAAAACTTATTTTAGAATCATCTACAAACAAGCATCAGTCTTCAGCATTATGTATAATATTCTATTTTAACATCAGTCTTTATGCAATACCTTTCATTCCTGAAAGCCAGCCATGTGTTTAGGTAAATAAAAATCTTGTACCAGATCTGTTGAGTTCCACCTGTTTTATTACATTTTGTTTTTCTTATTCATCATGTAGAATATAGATGTAATTCCTTGATAAGGAGGATTACATATCATCAGATGACAGTTTTGTCAGATTCCAATTCTTCTTAATATGTAGAAGGTGGAATGGGAACAGGTAAATTCTCTCTATGAAGTATTGGCCTCATAGACAATGGGATATTAGAATACTAAATGGCTTATGTTCAAAATTTGTAGGAAGTAACAATCATCATCATCATCATCATCTTATCGTGTCCACCTTTTAGAAGGTCGATTCCAAATATGCCTCCAACCATCTCTATCTTCCCGTGCTTTGCTTCTTATTAGTTCTTCCCAGTCGTATCCTCCCTCTTGTAGACTTTTCTACACTTGGTTAATCCATCTTTCTTGTGATCAACCTCGTGGTCATTTTCCTTGTATCTTGAGATTTAACAGTCTTTGTGGTAGTCTTTCCTTTTCCATTCTTTTTAAATATCAAAACCATTTTTGTCTACTTTTTTCTATGTCTGTTGTTAATTTTTCTACACTTAATATCATAATGTCGTTTGAAAATGAGAGATGGTTCTCTTGAAAACTAGTTCCCGTGTTTAAAGAAAAATAAAATATGAGGTAAGATGTAAAAAATGACTCATTCATTTATTAATTAAGAACCTCATAATGTTATTTCCCATATTTAACTATGAACTTAATATCTCCCTGATTTTGTCATTTCTTATTCTATCTCTCCTTGTTTTATGTACCATTCCACGTAAGAATTCCATTTCTGTAGCTTGGAAGTAACACTACAAGGTAGTAATAGTTAAATATTTGAGTACAAACCGAAGTTGGGGGATTATTAGTTTGTCCAAACTGGTCGTAAAAAGAAGACTAAATATGAGATGAGGTGAAATTTTAACAATATTTAATTACTGAATGGCACTCATATTTCTTGAGGAAAATCCAATTATATTAGTTAAACAAAAATAACACAAATCTCCATGGTTTATTTTTTCTTGCCACACTATTGGCACACTAAGGGTCGCATGTTTGGATGCATTAGACAGTAAAATGCCTTCTCTGCTGAGCAAGTTGTATGCTAATACGATTTTGCTTACTCAGAAATCTGTTCATGCGATAATAATTGGTTAAATTTGTAAGCTACCTGCGGAGGTAGCTTAAATGAGCAACTCAAATTAAAATCCCAAAGGGAACCGATGGTAATCGATGTACTTTGCTGCTTTATCCAACATTTATCCAAGATGTCGGACCTTAAAGACTTCGATCATGTTTTCGGTATACACGGAGAAGAGGAATTTGATAGAGTCTACCAAAGAATTCAACTGGAAGAACAGGAGAATCGGCGTAATATTGCGTGTCGCAGACGTGTTTGTATACGGTATTATTTGCGGGATGCAAGCATAAATGCATTCCTCTATAGCAGACGAAAATAACGGAAGTGGTTTTATCGCTGAGAATTCTGGGTAATTCGTTGCCAATATTACGAAAACGTCGACTCTCGTGCATGACCGATAAGTCAGCCGTTAATTCGTTCTCAGCAATTGCTCACGGTGAATCAGCTCACTAGTGATTGGAAGTAATTTGAGTAGAGAGTAATGTTCTAACATACGACCCTAAAAGATAAATGATCTTTCTTGCCCTTTAACCATTAAGTCAGTCTAGCATTCATTACATCTTGTACAATTTACATGAGGTACCCAGGAATGATCCTGGTTCCCAAGACCACAATTTAAATAAAATCTGTAGGTTGTCTTGAGAAGTTAGAAACTTGCCACCTCTGAGATTTCAGATAGAACTCACTGCAGATGTAGTTAAAACATGTTCGGAGAGTTTTTACTACTATGCTTTTGTCTCTTCATAATCTCACAGATCAACTAAATACTATCAACTGCATGCTTACAGAGCAAAATATAGAATTAATGCCTTGTTTACATTACCAAACACCCTCTTATTTCTAGACATCTGCAGTTAACATAATTTTTACCTTTATCTCAAGTGAAGATAACCTTCGATGTTTTTATTATAAATTTAACATTATTCACTGAAGGACAAATTAAATTAAAAAGAAAAAAAATTATTTTCAAATATAATTTGTCCTTCAGTGAGAAATGTTAAATTTATGATAAAAGCATTGAAAGAAGCTCTACAATAAAGTAATGTTAAAATTCCCATTTAAAGTCTTCTTAAATAAGAAGCCTCCATTTGGTGTGTCGAACAACGGTTCATTGCCTTTGGCGCTCTCGGGAATTGTTTAAGATAGTATAGGATAGCTCAGTGGCAGAGTGCTAGTGTATAAAACTAGAGGTCCTGGGTTCAAACCCCAGTCTAGGTGTACAGTTTTTCTCTTCAATATATAAAGATCCATCCATCCATAGTAATTCTGCCCGAGGGCAGGTCTTTCACTACAATCATAGCATTTTCATGCTATGCTTTGCAGCTTTACTAGGGAATTGTAGGTTGGTAGCTTCCCGTTGCTTTCCACACCAATGATAATAAGGATGATGATGATGATGGCCATATGATTTTGGGGACCGTTTGGGCCTTAAAGTTTTCCTGACATTTGTCTTACAGGTGAGGAAAAACTCCGATAAAAATCTCACCTAGAAAAACTGCCCCGACCGGGGATCGAACCCAGGCCCGCTGCGTGACAAGGCAGCATGCTACCTCGAGACCACAGTGGTGGACATATATAAAGATATTCGTGCTAAAATGGATGGAAACTAAAGAAGCACTATATGTATTCATAGCTATTTATAATATATAAATATGTTATTACTCAAAAACCTGACCTGATGGAAAAATTCTGATTACATATTCAAGATCAGCTTGTCAGATTTGGTAATTATCATCATTCAGTTTTTCTGTTCTAAAACCACGTTGAGTAGTGATTTTCAACAGGAGTAGGCTATGTGCTGTTCCTTCTCATCATCATCCGTTACATAGCACAAAAACATTTAAAAAGTACATCGTGCACACATCCTATACACAGTACAGTAAACTCGCCTATGTAAAGTGGAGCATAACTAATCCCATTTATCTGACTAGTGTGAATCTCAAAGTAGAAAAAGTTTAGTGGGTAGCATTAGAAAATGCACACATAGACATTTCATAAACATTCGGCTTCTAAAAATCACTGTCAACAGTACATTGTGCCTTCTTTTGAAATTTAATCCAGATGTGAGGTGCAAAATGCATCAATTAAGCATTGTAGCCTTAAGATAAATTTTCATTTGAAAAATAGAAAAACTTTTCAACTTTTTTTTTTCAGAGCCTTAAATCTCTCACCATGTAATGAGGGAGGAGATATTCATCCAGCAAGAGTTGCCCAAAATATTGACAACATTTCTGAAACATCTTCAGAAACATCACTTCGCACTGAAACTTCAGTGAATTGGGATAAAGTTAAGAATACATTTAAAGCAAATATGGAGGAAGTAGCTACAAACTTAGTCTCTCTCATGACATTTCACAATGCAAAAGAGGTAATTGTTTTCTTGGCTGTATTGATGACAGCATGTGTGACAGGATTATTCCATTCACTTCAATACATAGGAGATTATACTCTCAGATTTATGAGAGAATTTAGTTACATCATTCGAGCAACTACACCTATATTCCTAGCAATTATTGATTTCTTTGCTAAAGTTGTAGGAGGATTTTATCTTCTTCTTGCAATGTTGTGGCGATCTTCTCGTCAACCCCATGGCCCTCCTCTCCAATTTCAAAGTTTCATACCTCCATCTAGAGCAATACAAATGCCTCGAAAATGGGAACGAAAATACCGGTAGCATTTTGTTAATTATATACAGTATGTATATATATGTAAAGCAACTGTGCATTTTCATTGCATTTTGCAGCTTGTATTGAATGCTTATAATGCTTAAGTTCCTGTGAATGGAAATGTTATGTAATTTGTGAATGAGTAATAATTTATTTTGTATTTATACTCTATATTTTCTTGTAAATTTGAAACTGAGGACTTGTTAAAATCTGAAATTATCTCATTAATTCAGATTTGCTGGCAGAAAAGTTTGATTTATTAGTGAAAGTCCAAATTAATACAGGATATATTGAAACATGATTATTTGAAAATTGAAGAAGAAAAAATAGATGTGTGTGAATGAAAATATTATGTAAGTTGAAGGCTATAGAGAAAGAACCAGTTAAGACAACTTTTTTGTCAAAATGGAGTTTGAGGAGGTGTCATTAGATTCTCTATGGAAAGCACTATCACATAGAAGAGTGAAACATTAAAATATACTTTATATATTAAATTTGGGAATTTTTAACATTATGAGGTTCAATTAATAATAATTAAATGAATCGTGATTTTTTCTTACCTCATTAGACTTATACTTAATAAGAAATGAACAACAGCAAAAAATTTAATTTAACATTTACAGAAAAGACACACATACTGACAACTACATAAAATCTTCAGGTTTTAATCATTTGACACACAAACATGCAATTTTCAATAGTCTATTACACAGATTGTTAAATATTCCACTTAATGTAGAAGATTTTGACAAGGAATATAATCATATTGTTCATGTTGCTAAAGTAAATGGTTTCGATGAAGACATTATAAAGAATAAATTAAAGAAATTCAAACAACAAAAAAGGTTACAGGAATACACCACCTTACATCATGGTCCCAAGAAAGATGTAAAATTCAAGAAATTCACTTACCATCCTGAAGTTCATAATAAGTTTCAAAAAATTTTCAGAAATTTTAATATAACATTAGCTCCAATTAACAAATTCAGCTTGGGTAATCTGCTGTTAACTAATAATAAATGTAATACCCCAGACAACAAAAAATCTGGGATTTATCAAATTGATTGCAAAGATTGCAACAAGATATATTTAGGAAAAACAAAAAGGAACTTGGAAACTCGTAAAAAAGAGCACTTCAGAAACATGAAGAATGGAGAAATTGAAAAATCAGCTATAGCAGCACATAGTTTATTAGAGCATCATAGGATTGAAAAAGAAGCTAAACTTTTAAAACATCTATCTAAACCTTTGGATTTAACAGTTTGGGAAAAAATATATATTCAAAAAAACCATACTAGAACTATGAACTTTGAGATTCCGGAAGAACCAAGCTTGATTACAAAGTTCTTCAAAAATACAACAGATAGCAGTTTAGGAAATGATTCATTCAAAATAACACCAGATGGCAGTTTGAAGAGGAATTCCTTAAAAAGAACACCAGATAGCAGTCTAGATAATTACCGGCAAAAAGGAGAAAAAATTGACAGTTGTGAAAACAGCTGACGATGATGACAAAGTGTCGCCGATACTGCAGTGCTGTGTTTAAAGAAACATAGATGTATGAGGTAAGAAAAAATCACGATTCATTTAATTATTATTAAAATATACATTTAAATTTTGACTATCTCACTTCTTCAGACTAACTGGAAGAAAAGTTTGTTTGTATTAGTGAAAATCATTTCATTTTCCTTTCATTATTAATTCTTCTTTGTCGAGTCTTGTGTCATCGTTTCAGGGATTGAGTTTCTCATTATTAATATTTAGATGTTTCTGCAAACCATTTTCAAATTATGGAATACTAATATATGATTGGAGCAGTTTAACAATATTTCAAAGACCATATAATTCTACAGTGAAAAGATTTGAAGGGTACAGAGAAAAAAACTAGGTATGTCATCTTTTATATGAAATCAAGAAAATGGACTTTTAATTATACTATGTACTTCTTTACTTGTTTGACATACAGGAATAAACCCATGACTTTTTTTTTATGTTTCTAAAAAGATAGTACTTTCCTTGGAGGATCTAATGGTACTACAAACTCAGTTTCGACAAGAAATTACACTAATGATGTTTTTATTATTAATTTAACACTTCTCACTGAAGGATAAATTAGGTTTGAAGAGAACAATTTTTGCCTAGACCGAGACTCGAACCCGGGACCTTTGGCTTTCTGGATCAAATGTTCTACCAACTGAGCTACTGAGGCGAGTTGCGATCTAGTCACAAATTTTTCTCTTTATACGTTGTAATTCTCTCGTGCCAAATGCTTTGAAACCATTGCTTCTATTTTTGCATATGGCGGCCTCTTAGTTAAGAAGACATTAATTGGGAATTTAACACTACTTTATAAAGCCAAGTAGGGCTTCTATTGATGTTTTTATTATTAATTTAACACTTCTCACTGAAGGATAAATTATATTTTAAGAGAAAGGCGAAAACTGGACTACATCTCCAGATATCAGCTAAACTGGAAGGAACATGTCTCAAGAATGGCTAGATCCAGGTTCCCCAAGGCAATAATGAACTACTGTCCAAATGGGAAACGGTCACTTGGTCAACCTATGAAAAGATGGCACGAAAACCGCTTTCTCAGGCCGTAACAGTTCTTCTAGGACTAATACCTGGCAGGATGATGATGATGATAAAGAGAAAAATTTGCATCTAGATCGCAACTTGCCTCAGTAGAGCATTTGGCCCGGAAAGCCAAAGGTCCCGGGTTCGAAATTTTCTCTTCATGTATAATTACACTAATATTGAGGTAAGATAGTAATTAAGAAAATTACTCACCTGATTCTTTTCCTGTACCCTTCAGGTATGATATCTTCCATATAAGTGTAAAGGCTGATGGTTTATTATGATCTCAAGGTTGGATTTTGAATCCATCTATTCTTCGACAGGCCAAAGATCTTTTCATGAGAATAGTAGTGATTTTAATCAAAATTAAAGAGAGAAGTAACACTATGAGGTATCTTCAATTTATGAATCAGTCGGAGAAAATGTTTTTATATATCACCTCATAAAGTGCCGTGTTTTCACGATGCCAGTCATTTTACCTTCATCTTCAGTCAAAATTCAACTGTTAAAATTTTGCCATTAACTCCATCTTCCAAACTGCCATCTGGTGCTGATTTTATGAACTTGGAGATTACATTTTGTTTGCTGGGAACTTCAAAACTCATGGTTCTATATTTGTTCTTCTCTGACCAGCCTCATGGACTAGTGGTCAGCATTTCTGACTACTGTTCATGAGATCCTGGGTTTGATTCCCGGTCAGACCATAGGAACTTTTCCTTAAAGGGAATTATTCCATTGGTTGCTCATGACGGAATTTAGGTTGTTAAGAACTCTCCGGCTAGAACAAACATAATTCGGAATGAAAATGGGGATATGATTGCAGATTCCAGGATTATATTAAATAGATGGAAAAGTTACTTTAATCAGCTATTAAATGTACATGCAGAACAGGACATTGAGGAGGATAATTTACAGTCAGCAGAAATGCTAGTCGCAGAACCAAGTGCTGCATTAGAGGTTGAAATGGCGACTGAAAAATTGAAGATGTATAAAGCGTCAGGTTCAGATGAGATCCCAGCAGAACTGATAAATTAGGGGGAAGAAAAATTGATGGACAAGATACGCTGGTTGCTTAGTATGATTTGGGAAAAAGAAGCTCTTCCAGATGAATGGAAAGAATCAATTATCGTACCAATTTATAAGAAAGGAGATAAAACTGATTGCAACAACTACAGGGGCATCTCATTACTTTCAACTTCGTACAAAATTCTAACAAATATATTAGTAAGCAGACGTACTCCCTATATTGATGACATTCTAGGAGATCATCAATGTGGATTTAGAAGAAACAGGTCTACAACAGATCAGATTTTTAGTATAAGACAGATTTTAGAAAAGAAATGGGAATATAATGATACTGTACTTCAACTATATGTAGACTTCAAAAAAGCATATGATTCAATTAAGAGGGAGAAGTTATATAGTATCCTGTTGGAGTTCGGAATTCCTAAAAAGTTAGTTAGACTTATACGATGTGTCTGAATGGCACAAAGAGTAGGGTGCGTGTAGGCAAACAGTTTTCGGACACTTTTGAAATCCAGAATGGGTTGAAGCAAGGAGATGCACTATCTCCTCTACTATTTAATTTTGTACTAGAGCATGATGCCATTAAATCTTTAGAGAATGAGGAAGGCTTACAACTCAATGGTATTAATAAGCTGTTAGTTTATGCTGATGATGTAGTACTATTGGCCGATAGCGAGGAGATACTAAAGGGCAACACACACATACTATTGAGTAACACTAAGAAATTAGGACTGGAAGTAAATATCAATAAAACTAAATATATGGTCACACGTAGAAATACATTATATAATGGAAATGGACAGCTAATGACAAATGAGGGAAATTTTGAGGAAGTGGCTGAATTCAAATACCTAGGAACAGTAATCTCAAATAGGAATGAGATGCACAAAGAAATTAAACATAGGCTCAATTCTAGAAATGCGTGCTATTATGCATTGCAGAGACTCTTGATGTTCCAACTCCTTTAAAAAAATGTTAAACTGAAAATATATAAAACTATTATTCTACCAGTTATATTATATGGATGCAAAACATGGACTCTTACTTTAAGGGAGGAAAGGAGATTACAAGTATTTGAGAATAAAGTACTTAGGAAAATTTTTGGACCAAAGAGAGATGAACAAACAGGTGAATGGAGAAGACTACATTACAGTGAACTACTTGGTCTTCATGGGAAGCCAGATATAATAAGAACAGTTAAGTCTCATAGACTGCGATGGGCAGGACATGTTGTACGTATGGGGAATGAAAGACTTGCATTGAAGCTTCTTGTAGGAAAGCCAGAGGGAAAACACCCAGTTGGTAGACCAAGAATGAGATGGGAGAATAACATTAACTATGATTTGAGGGAAGTAGATTATACAGGGAATGACTGGAAAGCATTAGCTCAGGATAGGGATGTATGGAGAGCTTATGTCTGTGTGGCCATGAACCTACGGGTTCGATACTGCCAGTGAGTAAGTAAGAACTCTCCTGGCGCATCATTATCACCCATTGTATCATCGGAGTAATGTAACTCCACCTTCCAGATGCCCCAACCTAAGAAATGGTTTACAATTCCACCCAAACCAGGGAAAAAGCCAGAAATGTCATAAAAGACAATCAGGTGGCATTAGACAAAAAAAAATGTTCTGAATATGTATCTTTTCCCAAACTGTTAATTCCAGTGGCTTCTCTAAATGTTTTAAAAAGTTTAGTTTCTCTTCCAATTTTGAGATTATCTAGCAAACTATGAGCTGCAATTGATGATTTTTCAATTTTGCAATTTTTAATATTTGTAAAGTGATATTTTGTATGAGTTTCTAAATTCCTTTCAATTTTCCCTATATATACTTTCTTGCAGTCATTGCAAGTAATTTGATAAATTCCAGGTTTTTTTTTTTTTACTATCTGGGACATTAACCTTTTTTATTAGTTAGTAGATTACCCAGTAGGTAGCTATGCATGAGGTGGAAGAATAACATTAACCATGATTTAAGGTCATGGAAGCAAATGACGACTGAGGAATTAACTTAGGAAATATAGTAATAAAAACAGTAGCCTTTGCAGATGACCAGGTTTTAATAGCAAAAACAGAAGACAAACTACAAAGAATGCTATATAAACTAAATGAAATATCAAAAAAATACAACATGGAAATATTCTCACAAAAATAAAAAACAATGGCCTTCAAGAGTGCTCATCCAGTTCGGACAAAGATAATATTAGAAAATAAACCAATAGAACAAGTAGTAACATATAACTTCCTAGGTTGCGAAATATCATACACAGCAGAAACGGATATAAATAACAAAATTAATAAGTTTAATTATATAACAGGTACACTAAAAATAACTTTGAAAAATAAAGCCAGGAAAGACTCTATAATGAAATTATACAAGACAATGGCAGTGCCTATTATTAATTATGGATCCGAAACATGGACAGTGACAACACAACAAGCTGCTGAAATGAGATTCCTCAGACCAATAGCAGGATATCAAAGAACAGACAAAGAACATAACACAGAAATAAGATGACTAAAAATAGAGGAATTAAACTCAATAATAGAGAAATACAGAACAAACTGGAAAGAACACTTGGCAAGGATGACTGAGAATAGAATACCAAAAGCAGCATACAACTATTCACCACGAGGAAGAAGTAGTTTGGGAAGACCAAGGAAAAGATGGAAAGAGCAGCATTTTGAAGCCGGAACAGGCTAGTAAATAAGCCTAAACCGCGAAGAAGAAGAAGAAATTTTACAGGGAGTAGATTGGAAAACATTAGCTCTGAATTGGGATATATAGGGATTTTTGTCCGCATAGCCATAACTTCCGGGTTCGATAGTACCAGGATATTAGTTAGTTATAGCACTATCATGTCTGGTCAAGGAACCCAGATAAATAAATTTATGTACACTTAGCGACAAAAAAGAATGGACCGACTCTTGATCTCGAATATTTCAAGTTCTAATGCGCGATTCACACGAGTAAACTAATTGCACAGAAGAGCTACAATACGTTTTCCTTCTTCCTTTGAAGAGTATTCTTCCTAAATGCAACAAGGCAGCAAAAGCATAGCTCAGTGCTTAGTGGCTTGATTCGTATACAAGAGGTCGCAGGTTTGATTCCAGGTGAGGTTAATTTTTTTTTAATTGTTAAAGTTCTTTCTATTTTATTCTGTATATTCATTCTTAAAGAAAAAAACATACTAACTATTTGGAAGTATTACTATTTTTATTATTGATATTATTATTTACTTATTTATAAACAGGTTTACAGTGAAATAAAACATCTTCCTATGCCCAAAGCTTTTTACATTTTTATCTTCTTTCTCCATTCTTCTCTATCTTCTCATTCCTATTCTTCCAGACCTAGCTCCCTCATATCCCTTCTTACATCATCCATCCATTTAAATCTGGTCCACCTCTCTTTCCTTTTTCAGGTGGAATCCATTCCAAAGCTTGTCTGGGTAATGTTTTCTCTGGCATCCTACATATATGACAATACCATTCTAGTTGTCTGTATCTCACAAAATCTAATATTGAATTTTGGACTTTCATTTGTTGTGTGATGATTGTATTTCTGATTTTTTCAAATTTAGAATGTCTAATTGAGCGTCTGCAAGAGTCCATTTCAGTAGACATAAGCTTTAAACTCAAATTTTTATTAAGATGCCAAGTTTTTGCATCGAATGTTAGCATGCTTCGAATTATGGATTTATAAATTTCTAATTTGGTATCTATTCTTATGTTCTTATCCCACAAAACTCCATTTAACAATGTTATTACCAATCTGCCTTTTTGAATTCTATATTTTATGTCATTTTCTTGAGGACATTTTGAGTTAATTTTGATCCCCAGATAATTACATTCTTCACATCCCATTATTATTATTATTATTATTATTATTTTTATAGATGACGGATAATAATAATATTATTTTTTTTATTACTGTCCATCATCTATGAGCTATTATTATGATGGACTTGACATATATAAACTAAATATTTTAATTGAAGGTTGAAACTTTTTCCTCACTAATGCGGAATAAATAAATAAACACATAAATATATGATGCTATATTATATTTTATTACATAAATTTATAGCATTATTATTAAAGCGTGGTACTGCACGCACAATTAAATTTATACCGGTAGCTAAATAGTGTTACAGAGGCAGGAATATTACTTAAGATTGTGTAAAGTGAACGTAGATTATGTGGCAGGAATTAAATATTATAGGATGCATTTTGTGAAAATACAAATGAATAAAAAAAATTGTCAGAGGATTTGAACCCTGGCTTTCACATACATTTCATCTTGTTGTAAGTAGTTTAACCATCTATGCTATTTGAACGTCTGATACTAGTTGCTGTGTTTATTTTTACACTATGAACGAGAGTTGAACTTTATTTAAAATGTCGCAATTTGAGTAATATTGCATTTGTCCAATACTCTTAAATATCTAGAAACATGTCTCCTTTACTGTTCTTTAACTATTTAAGACCATTAAAACCAAATACAGCGTATTTAAAACATTTAACAGTGCGTTACCTCGTGAACCTCAGCTATGGCTTTTCGAGTGTGCGCAGTGGGCCATAATAAGAACTCTGCTTTTTGAAGCAGCTCATTCTTTTTGTCGCTAAGTGTACATGTTCAAATTTAGTTTTCAATCAGTAAATTTTAATAGTCATTCATATTTTTATTAATGTTATTATTATTATTATTATTATTATGGCTGAATTTTCAGTCTTGGTGCCAGGAGAGGTAGTGATATACAATTTTTAATCACTAGATTGTACACCAAATTCCTGCATTAAATTACGAATCTCTCTGCAGTATTTATGTTGAGAAGGCATGTGATACTGTTGATAGCAATTTGTCCTCAGATGAGGATGTCAAGTCTGGTGGCCCCACTTGGTGGTTTTTGACAGGCGTAGGCAACTTGCTAGCACCATATTTCACCTTTTCCCATTTCTTTATTTTCATCCCTCATACAACACTTTATACTAATAAATAAGAGTCTGTATTCATCTTACCTCATAGTAGTTGAGCTCTTTTAGGACATGTTTTAAAAAAATCTTCTGTTTTATCATCAGACTGTTGATTTTTATGTTGTTAGCCCTGGATGTTGACTCCTACTGCACCTTTATGTGGTCCAAAGAACATGCATATCAGATGTCTCTCTCTCCGGGAATTTCAAAATTCATGATTTTATCCTTGTTATTTTGGATGTATATGTTCTCCCAAACAGTCTGGACAAACTGACGATAAAACAGAAAATTTGTTTTGAAATGTGTCCTAAAAAAAGCTCAACTACTATGAGATAAGATGAATACAGACTCTACTTATTTATTAAGAAGAACCTCATAATGTTACTTTCTATTGTAATTTTATAACACTGTACACTTTATGAACACTTAAAACATACACTCATCGTATACTTCTCTCTGTACACAATACAAGAATACATTATCTACATAAAGTGGTCTGCTGAAGTGGTGTATAAAATTTGAAAATAGACCACATTAACATCATCTATCTGTCCAACACCCAAAGTATGAAAAGCATAGTGGATGGCATTAGAACATACATATTATCATGACTGAAGATTTCTTTTTGTATTAATCTGTAGAACTGTTCTTTTAGTTCATATTTGCTCATGTAAAGCCTGCAAAAAAAAGTTTTAATTGTGTAATTGTATAACCTTAAAGTTTTACGGTAATAATATTCTATAATACACTTACAATGAAACCTTGAAAACTGTTCCAGTCACTTGTGATTCCATATATTATTAAAAAAGGCTCTCTGTAATATATATTTATTTATTTATCAGATGACAGGGGATGACTTTAAAGTCATTTTCCTTATAGTCTGTGAGTAACAATCTGAAATATTGTGAATTCATATTAATAAGTTGTGATTTAGGGTCATATTTTGTTAGCCAAATAGAAGAAGATTGAACCACCTCATGAAAAGAGTAAAATATTCTTGTAGTTCTTGTCAGCTATTTAATGGATTTTGATGATATTAATAATAAATGATTTTATATAGAGTGGTTATTAAATAAGTCCTGCGCCATAGCCGAGCGATTAAAGTAGGGTACCTTGGCGCAGAGCTACGGGACTTGTGCTGGTTTGAGTCCCCAGGGGAAAGAAATTTTTTCATGGAATTTCAGCCAGTATGGGACCAGTGCCCTCCCAGCATCGTGAGGCATTTGGGTAGCTATAATAAGTAGTGGCTCCAGGTTGAGAAAACCAGCTATAATGGCTGAGGGATCCGACATGATGATCACATGTCATCCCTACACTGGCTTATGATCGTCTACCTCTGTGATGAACACATGTGGATGCGAGGCCAGCAGCTGGTTGGTAGGCCAAGGCTTTCTAGGCCTGTCGCACCATGGAGTTTAGGTTTAGCTTTTAGGTTATTATATAAACAGTCTCTCTTAATTGTATAGTAGGCTTCTGTGATATATATTATTAGATCCCAACAAAATGTATATCTACCAACTTCCATTAAGATGGCCATTAATTGTATTTCATTATGTTAAATGCTCTTTAGGCTCCTATTGATTAAGAGTCACTATGTCCGAGGATGAATAAGAATATCCAAAGCTTTTGTTGCACTTTAGCGATTATGTCCTTGTGAACCAAATGTCCAAAGAAAATAGTCTACATAGGAAAAGTGAACCTCATTAACCAAACGTGCATAAAAAATATTGTACAGAATTATCAGATGTATAAGCATGCT
Organism: Diploptera punctata; assembly: GCA_030220185.1. Lineage (NCBI taxonomy): Eukaryota > Metazoa > Arthropoda > Insecta > Blattodea > Blaberidae > Diploptera > Diploptera punctata. Next base: position 692,697 of record JASPKZ010002692.1, on the reverse strand, counting down.
AACAATATAAAACAATTCATTATTTTTCTGGTATAGATTTTTTCCCCATATTATGAGTACTGTTCATTTTTCCAGTTGTTTCAGCAACTTAGAATTCCCTTCAATTCTATGTTTTTTTTTATCCATCAGCAGTAGCTGCTCATGTGTAAGCTGAAAAGTATGGAATTAAAAATAAGACAAATTTGGTGAAACAACTGAAAAAATCAGAAGAACTCAGAGAATGAGGAAAAAATACACATCCATAAAAATTAGAGACAAAAATAATTAATTTTGAAGTTAATAAATTAATGAGTCATTTTAACATCTTACCTCATATTTCATGTTTTTCAAACACGGTAACTATAGTTTTCAAATGATCTTGTCATTCATTTTCAACCGCCATTATGATTTTGAAGTTCCCAAGCAAAGGATTTAATCATGAGGTTCATCTGCTCACCACCAGAGGGAATGAATATACAAGACTTCCAATAGTCAACACAGCACTTAGTTTCTATACCTTATCCGCTCTTAGAGTGATCTTAACATAAACAAAGGCCAATTGTATCCTTTCCTCATTCACCCCATAATTACTGTCACATTGGCAGGGAGCACGTGTGAAGTATATAAGACATGTGATCATTGAATGGGGTAATTACCAAGAAAGCTGGTGAGATTATTCACTGTACTTGTGAAATGCATTTAAAATAACTGTTTTTTTTTTACCGCTAGTCAAAGGTTTGCCAGACTTCTGTTTTAAAAATTTAGATGACCACACAGCAACAGAAGACTCAACACCTTCAGCCATTTTGTTGGATCAGAATCGACAGAAGCATGACTCAAAATGCTTCATCCAAATGTAATAAACTATTTTTTAGTTTTAATTATTGATTAGGTATATTTTAGAATATTTCCTATGTTTTGAATATTATTATTTTCATTCACGAAGAATAACATGTATATTCAGAGGACATGTTTTTAATTTAATGAAGGGAATTACATTTTTGCATACTTGTTGCTTCTACATTGTACGCCGGTGTCCATAACCAATGAAATCGAGCAGGTCACATGGTTTTGTTTTGATGAGGATCACTTTCAGAATGGATAGCCTTTAATTGAGGATGGCGAAAATGTTCACCGAAACATTTCCAAGTGAGAAAACAAAATATGAGGTGAGGTATATATTCCTGATTTAATCTCTTAATAAATTACCTCATGGTGTTACTTCCTGTCAATTTTAAGATCGAAAATAAGCTCCAATGGCTATAAATGGGTTGTGATTTCCATTAAAGTCTTCTTGTTAAAGAAACCGCTAGAGGCATAGTGGAACAAAAAGTTCATTCCATGGTGCACAAGAATTCATATAAAGGGGAGAAATATAATAAGCACTTGAATTGGAATGCCTGATAGCTTAGTGGATAGAGCACTGATCTACAGAACCAGAGACATCGGGTTCAAATCCCGATTCAGGCATATATTTTTCTCTTCAAATAAAATATAAATCAATATTGTATCACATCAAAGCATACATTACATTGATGGCTTGCTATAACTACAAGATGGCCAACCACATGCCATTAGTCAATTTTTAGTGTAAAAAGTTAAAGTGATTATGAATATTAAAATAAAAAATAAAGTAATTAAGCTTAAATCAGTGGTAGAAAAAAAAAATTTTTTACCATGTACCCAGTAATTTCTTTAAAAGATGTTGAAAGCAAAATTAAGAGGAAGACCAAGGAAGATTCTACAGAAATTATAGAATGACAAGATTATTAAAAAATGGAACAGGTAGCTGAAAGAAGAGAAGAATGGTTTCACCAACAAGGCATTGCTTTAGAAGATGATGAAATGGAAAAATACTGGCTACTGGTATACCTAATACCTGTTCAAATTTCTCAAAATGAAATTAAAAATACACCATACTCCTGTTAAAAATCCAATAAAATAAAAGTTCTTGGATCAAATAGATAGATAGATCATCGGTTGATTAATGTCTTTGACATCGTCCGATTCCTAATAGCCAATTTTGTCGGTCCATCCAATCTCCTGGTTGTAGATGTTTCTCCCTCATATATAAACATATTCCCTGACTCCAGGAGGTTTTAGGTCTTCCTCTGCTTCGTCTTCCCTCAGGTTTTCATTCCAAAACAGATTTTGGTAGTCGATCCTCTTCCATTCGCTGGACATGCCCGTACCATCTTAATTGCTGAGTTTTAATATAATCTAAAATAGTGTCTTCAATCTTCATTTTCTCCCTTATAACTGAGTTTCTAATTTTTTCTCTTCTTGAAATTCTTGCAGCCCTTCGTATAAAATCCATTTCCGTTGCCAAAAGGTACTTATTTGTTTTTGTTGTGAATGGCCAAAGTTCTGCTCCATAAGTAATGATGCTTTTAACAATTGTATGATATATATTCATTTTATTTTTATTACTTATATTTTTATCCCACAATATTCCATTGAGGCAAGCAATTGCTAATTTTCCTTTATTATTTCTATTTCTTATTTCCTCTTCATAACTCCCATTTTTATTTATTTTAATTCCTAAATATGTGATCTCACTACAAGATTTTATTGTTTCTCCAGTCTCCAAAATTAAATTTTGTTCTGGTTCACCAATTGATAAATATTTTGTTTTTTTTTTCATGTTTAAATTTAAACCCCATTTTTCATATTCTTCTATTACTTTTGTAGTCATTAAATTAAAAATAAATTACAATAGGAAGTAATATTATGTAATTCTTCTTAATAAGTAAGGTGAGTCTGATTACATCATAAAAAAACAAAACATTCTAAGAGGTAAGGTGAATCAGACTCACCTTATTTATTCAAATTAAAAACTTGTTTAATTGAAACTGTTAACAATTTAATAATAAGAGTTGTATTTAAATAGATTTCAACATGACTATTATTTGTGGCACAATGGATGTCCATCTCTATCCAGTTATTTCTTAGCGTATTAATAGTGACATTTTAAATTTGCAAAGTGAATTCTGAGCTTCAAATCATAGGGGTCAGCCTCTTGATTCTTGACAAATCTCTATAGAAAAAATCCAAGAGTGTTAGATTTGGTGACCTTGAGCTTCTTGAAAAGCAGTTTTGTGTACATTAAATGTTCTCTTCAGAAACACTTTTTCTTGGCATGCTTACTACTTCTCGACAACAAGCTACAACTCTGTATCTCAGGTCATTACATTATCTCTTATAGTCAGGAGTCTGATCCCTGGAGTTGTATTCCCAATGAAATTTGTATTATACATGCTTCACAGACTTTATTTCTACTTCATAAATGAATGAGTCATTTTTTATGTCTTACCTCATAGTTTGTTTCTTTATTTCTACTATCCAAAGAATGAAAGAACACAGGATCTTTCTACTGGACAATCCACATGTCTAGTTTTACAGAATTAGCAGTTTGTTGAACTTTTATAGGAAGAAATCACTATGAGGTTTAATTTAAGTTAAATTAAATGCTTTATACGTCTCCTCATTTCCAGTCTTCTAAGTAGACTGCGGTTAGCAGTTTATCTTTATGTATTAATTTCTCATTGTCACAAAAATTGCAAAATCTTCACTACCAAACCTAAGATTTATTTATCTTTGCAATATACATTTCCTGCACCTGCAGCATATTATGCACCGGGGAGCGGAACGGGCCAACAGGCCCATACCTTGATGATGTTATAACCCTTTAATTGATTAGTGTTTTAAGAGGTACACTGTGTGCGTGTGCACATGTGTGTTGGGAATAAGTTGTTTGGTATAAAATTACTAATTTTCAGGGAAACATTTTTAACCAAGGACATGCACCGTTCTTATGAGATACCAGAAAACACGTCTTTATAACTTGGATGGTATTAGAGTTCTGGGTTATCAATTCTTCACATTCCACAGAAGCCTTGGGAGATGATCACAGTACACTTAATTCAGCCATGTTGTGACTTAACTACTCCACGTGACTACAGATAAAAATATAATGTATCATTTATAACATCTGCTTAAAAGTAAAAATAAGTGGAAACTGAGCAGACATTTAATTAATCAGCATGTACATGAATGTGTAATAAGATATTTTTATACAGTAATTATGTAATCACTTGATGTTTTATATCATTAGTTACAAATTCATTGTGTGCTCTACAGACAAAGGTCATGATAAGGAATCATAGTATGATTCCAATGTTTGTAAACATAAGAGAGAAGTAGAGTTCATATAAAAATGCTTTAGTGTCTCTTATCATATTGGTCATTGCATTAATTCTTTTTTAATCTGACTATTTATGTCCAGTAGGTCATTAGCAACATACAATTAAAAAAAAATACAAAACATTTATATTAATAAATAAATTTGGTCTGCCTTTCATTTTACCTCATAATTCAAAGGCAGACCAAACTTATTTATTAAATAGAACCTCATGTTACTTCGTATTGCATTTTCATAATGTTTATATTTTCAAAGTTTAAAATAAAATTACTACAGCCCAAACAAATAAGGAAATTCGTTCAGTAAGGTAGAATATTTTTTATCACTCACCTCATATTGTTCTTGTTATTTGATTATAAACTGGTTTCGGAACATAGTTTCTGTTCCATCCTCAGTATCGTCACGACCGTTGTTCTGTCGTCTTGAAGAGCTGTCCTTCTCTCATTCCATTGGCTGACTGAAAAACCTCGAAACCAGGTCATTCTCACCGGGAATTTCAAAGTTCATTAATTTCTTCTTTTTGCTCTTTTGAATGTAGATCTTTTCCCAAAGAGCGAAAAGAAGAAATTAATGAACTTTGAAATTCCTGGTGAGAATGACCTGGTTTCGAGGTTTTTCAGTCAGCCAATGGAAGGAGAGAAGGACAGCTCTTCAAGACAACAGAACAATGGTTGTGACGATACTGAGGATGGAACAGAAACTATGTTCCGAAACTAGTTTATAATCAAATAAGAAGAACAATATGAGGTGAGTGATAAAAAATATTCTACCTTAATGAATATACCTCATAGTGAGAATTCCTAAAATAAGTAAGAAATTCGTTCAGGTTTTATATTGATAATTATAAAAATATAAATAAAATTGTGGCTCTCTATAAAATATACTTTACATCAAAACTTTTCTCTTCTTTAAGATTGAAATATAAATAGTTTACTATCAGAATGCTTATTACTTTATCTAATCAGACTGTTGCTCAAATGTATTAATGAATAAACTATTATGTATTAAACATATTTTACTCAAAATTGTTAATAGACACGTGCAAAATGTCTGTTCTGTATATATATTCTTAGCTATTATTTTATCATTTTTCTGTTAGAGGCTCTTCTAATCAGGGTAATGCAATGTGTTTGCAGTATCAAAGAAAATAGTAAATATTATTTATATAGAAAATTCATGAGAAATGACACTATGATGTAAATAGAATACAAATGTGAATCAGAAAATTTATAAGAATCAAATGAATCATGAATTCTTCTTACCTCATACTTCTATGTTCTTTTTAAACACAGCACCACAGTATTGACGATGGTCGCTGATACTGCGGTGCTGTGTTTAAAAAAACATAGAAGTATGAGGTAAGAAGAATTCACGATTCATTTGATTCTTATCAAAAAAAACCTCATAATGTTAAAAATTCCCAAATTTATTATACAGAAAATTTATACCTCACCTCAAAATGAACCTCTTACCAGGACATGTTTTGGAGACTATTATCTACATAATCAGGCCAGAGTTTAGTTGATGATGAAAATATAGTCTCCAAAGCATGTCAGTTTATAAATTATGGGAACTAATAAAAGATTATAATTTAAAGATACCAACAGAGAAAACAAAGTCCATGGCATTTATTGGAAGGAATGATAAAGTGATGCTGGTACCAAAGCCTGTGGATATTTATCATTGATGGAACATGTTAGTAAGGATTTTTACCCCCATGGACGCGACAAGTACACGACTTCAAAGTGTGAACCTTGACTTTCATGAAGCAACATGTCACATACAAGATTTGCTACAGACACTACATGCAATTCGTAATAACTTCGAAACGTTCTGGAGCAAACGACAAAGAGAGCATGCGAATTGAACTTAGCAGATCCACAGATTCCCAGGCAAAGAAAGGTGCCTTAATGCCTGGATAACAGACAACACACACAGCATGCAGTTACCAATGCGAAAACATTTTTTGAGAGTAAATTTTACAAAATTGTAGATTCTGCTATTGTATCCGTTAAGGGACGCTTCCAAGAAAACAAACTATTAACCAGAATAGAGGACTTCGTTGTCAGTAAAACAGACAATGTGTTTTCGAGAATGACATTTATGACTATAAAATCTTGCGAGCGCAGAGAAATATGGTCTTTGTTAAGTGTTGCATTATTGAATATGAGTTTTAAAATTTTGGAGATGTAGTAGAATTTTTGAAAACTGATGTTATTTCTTGTATTATTCCTGAATTTATGAAATTCATACGCCTCAATCTGACAATGCCCATTTCCATGACCACTGCCGAAAGATCCTTTTCTGCTTTGAAAAGACTAAAAACATTTTTGCGGTCAACAAAGTCACAAAAAAGACTTAATCACATGGCCATATTACATGTGCACAAGGACCGCGCTGAAAGTTTGGATTTAGAAGAAGTCTGTGACGAGTTTATAGGAAGAAGCGCAGCTAGACGGAACATGTTGCGCTGTTTAATGGTGAGTAATAATTACACTGTAGTAGTGGTTATATTAGTTCTATAGGTCCTAATCAATAGAAGTTTAACAAAATTAATTCACAGTTATTAAAATTGAAGCAGCATTTTTAATAGAGATTAAAACTGACCATTGAATCACCAAAATTTTCCAGTCTCAATTTATTACATCCTTTGTACTTTGTTTAAACATTTGTATAAGTGAATAGGTATATACAGTGTTAACTAATATGATTGATTTGTATATTTTATTTTATTTTCTTAATTCAATTTTACATACTTGTCTCGTTCTTCTTGGCATCAATAGAAGACAAAAATGGTTATTGTGAGTTATCCGTAATGGACTTTTTTTGTAGAACTTTTTGAGATATTCAATTCTGTGTACATTAATTTTGTGTATTTGTTATGGTTTAGGCAGCATAAGCCATTTAAGCATCCAAAGAGCCACTTATTTCACGTTTTCCACTAAAAAGGGTGATTTTTAAGGGTGTAGGAATTGAGTATCACAACTCTCTTATAGTCTGTGTTCATCCCAGGAATCTCCTGAATATTTTGCAAAAAGCCCCATCACAATTGGATCAACGGTATAAAATACGAACACAAACAAACAAACATTAATTTTTATATATATTAGATAAACGAGAGAATATAGTAAAGTAAAAGTAAAGTGATCCCACAACAGACCCGGAGGCCCTTGGGGTAGTAGGAGGTTAAGGCTCCCACTTTTTCTAGACAATTGGCACTTGATGTCAGCCCTGCATGACGGCCGCCTTTACCCCAGAACAAGCGCCTGGTACTCATTTCCGTTTGAGGCTGAGTCGACCCCAGGGCCATAGTGCCGCCAGAAGGTTTTGGTCAGTTTAAAAACCCTGACCCCACCGGGACTTGAACCCTCGACCCTCCGGCTTGTAGCTCAGTGCCTTAACCACTACGCTACGGCGTGCCCCAAACGAGGACGAGAGAATATACAGAAATAAATGTATTTGGTTTGAACATGTACAAAGAATGTCAACTAATCGTTTATTAAAACAAATATATAAATGGATTGCGCACAAATGTGCAAAGGTGATAACACAGCACTCTAACAATCACTAACACTTTAGGTTTGTGTTGCGTACTCACTAATTGTTTTTGTTCTTTGTTTACATGTTTCGATGTGATATCTTTCGCATTTCTGTTCACACACTTCACATATGCATGACGTCTTTGGATCATGGAATGTTTTATTTCTACACATTAAGTGGTGGAATCCATGCACGCTTAATCTTGTGATGACGTGTCGTACCTCGAAATTTGCTTCTGTCCAGTTCCTGTCTATCATCGCTCCGGTGCTGAAGAATTCCGGCCATACTTCCTCTCTTTTTCTGCGTAGTCTTTGTAACGCTTGTTCATAGGGTTCCGTGGTTGGTAGTAGTTAGGCTGTTTTCAAATCCTCGATAAGCAAAGTCTCCCTTGCCAGTAGGTACACTAGACGGCTTCTTGTCGTTCTTGATGCTCCTATTGCTCTTTTTATGTATGTAGCTTTCACGTTTTCCAGCATGTTTAGATTAGCTTCTATAAGATGTGGCCATATGATTTATATCCCATAAGTTATTATTGGGAGGATCTTTGCATTGAATAGTTTCATCGATGATTCCAGGCTTAGAGCTTGTATATTGCATATATCATTTATTGCCATTATTGCTTGCTTTGATCTTTCTGCTAAGTGTTTTGTGAAGCTTTTTCCACTGGGTTGTAAAGTAATGCCTAGATATTTAAACTCCTTTACTATTTTGATCTTATCTTTGTCCAACTTTATTTCTGTTGTGGCAGGGATCTTTCCTCCGTTTCTGAACACCATCATTTCTGTTTTTGCTTTGTTTATATAGAAGCTGTGGGTTTTACACCATTCTTCCGTAGTTGTTATGGCGTTCTGAAGTTTACAAATGCTTCACTATAAACCTCAAGTCCAAAGAAATGTAGGAAGACCAAAATGACTTTGGAAGCATATTGAGCAGAACAGGCCAACAGGTCCATACTTTGAAGATGATGATGATGAAACATGTCCAGGGGAGAGTATCATATTTTATGAGATGAGGTGTAAAGTTTCCAATTCATATTTGCATTCTATTGATAAATATTATATCTATATTCATACATCCTTAATCATCTCTTTGAGGTGATGAGCTAACCACTTGTCACTTGTGGAAATAAGCATAACTAAATTAATTGTTTAAGTAAATCTCACAAGGGAGTGTCCTCCCTACGTGAAAATCCACACTTGCAGATAGAAGTCATATTCATACATATGACTGTTAATGATTGTTTTAAATTACTGTATAGAGAAATTATTATGAAATGTTTATATTTATGTACCAATATCAAATTGAAATAATTCTTACAGTGTCTTTTACAAAAAATAATGTAATCATTCTCATTTCTTTGTTTTTAATTTAATATGTTCCATTTCATGACAAAAAAAATTTTCAACAAGAATTTGGGCACTTTTTATCTTAAGAACAAGCTCTCTTTCTGATTTATGTCTTGTTTCTGTCTAAAAAAATCACTATGATATATGTGTGCATGCAGATGAGATGTGAAAAAATAGACTGGCAGTAGGCTGTCTAGCACTGAAGCAAAAATAATAATAATAATATTAATAATGGTAAATGAGACTCATTTTTCTTAAAGTGGGCATATCACTTTTTAAATGTGTCACTTTTATTTATTTTTGTCACTGTCATTGCATACTTAAAATTCACTTGTAAATAAAGGAGGCACCCAAGGCACTTTTGTCAGAGAGGTGCCAAATATTAAAGGTGTAGTAGTAGCAGCATTGGGGCATGCCATAGCCTAGTTGGTTAAGGTAATATGCTACAATCCAGAAGGCCAAGTGTTTGAGTCTTGGTAGTGTTAGGGTTTTTAAACTGTCCCAACTTTCTGACAGCACCATGACACTTGGATCAACTGAGCCTCTAATGGAAATGAGTACCAGACACATTCTGAGGGTAAAAATGGCCATTAAGCAGGGCTGACAACCCAGGTGATATCTCGTGTGATTGTCTAGAAAAGTGGGAGCTTTAAACTCCTACTACCCAAGGGCCTACTAATCCTAGTAGTGGGATTATTTTACCTTTTAGTATTAGCAGTAATATCATCCTCTTCTTTTGTGCTCCTTTTGGAAAGGCAATTCCAAATATGTGTCTCTCTTTCCATTATTTTCTTCTTTTTTAATTCTTCCTATTTGTAACCCCTTTCTTGCAGGTTTTTCATTACTTTGTTAATCAATCTTTCCCATGGACTTCCTCATGGTCATTTTCCTTATACCATGAAATTTAACATTACCTGTTGCAGTCTTCCTTTACCATTCTATTCAGATGTCCAAACCATTTCAATCTATTTTTCTCTATCTATATTGTTAATTTTTTTTATCTTTAATATCTCACTAAGTTTGTCATAATGCATCCTATCTCTTCTAAATAATATCCATCCATAGTAATTCTGCCCAAAGGCAGGTCCTTCACTGCAATTATAGCATTTTCATGCTATGCTTGCAGCTTTACTAGGGAATTGTAGGTGTGGTAGCTTCTCGTTGCTTTCCACACCAGTGAAGGATGATGATGATGGTCATATGATTTTGGGGACCATTTGGGCCTTAAAGTTTTCCTGACATTTGTCTTACAGGTGAGGAAAAACCCCGATAAAAACCTCAACCAGAAAAACTGCCTTGCTGCGTGACAAGGCAGCATGCTACCTCAAGGCCACAGCGGTTATTGATTCAAAAATTTTACATTTCAAGGAATACTCCGAAATATATTTCCAATAATAAAAAAGAATACAATACAATAAACAGAAAAAAAAGTATAACTTCAAGAATATGTCATATTCTATTGTAGTATATTTTAAAAAAAGTTAATCTTCATTCTCCTGTAGGGACTTCAGCTTGAAACTAGAAAATAGTTATCTGATAAATATGATGATTTATATATATTTTATTATGACTTTGTTGTTACATTTTACATAAAAAATTTTCCTCAGTTTCATATATAAATATTTATTGTTGGATTGTGTAAAACAAATTACAACATTTAAGACTTGTAAATTATTTTGAGCTTGCTTGTATTATGAAATGTAATTATGCATTTACTGACCTTCAACTGCCTGTTCAAGGTTATGCATTTGAAAGAACTTATTTCATGTCTTTGTAGAATGTGTAAGCATATTATATTTAGTCAGATAGAATTTTCATAAGTGATTGTTTTAAGAAAATCATAGAAGCTTAATATGTCAGAATGTATTTTGACATGTATATTTTATTACAAAATTATAATATGTAGAAATATAATTCTTCCTAGTTCTATTTATATAATAAAGTAGTAAGTTATATAATAAAAATCAATCCTATTATCAACTCTATTATAAAAATGTAATTTCTGTCAGTGACAACTCACTTCACTATACTTAATTTTCCCTAAGACAAATTCTCATTAAAGTAGGTGGAGATATGATCATTACAATTTACGTTTTTTTATAGGTGAATTTGATTCTTCTGTTTTTAAGACTAGAGAATTTTTCTGTGATGTCATTGTGAAATGTCTAATGTACTATACAAAGGTATGAATTTAATTCCAGAGCATCAACTTTTGTTTTCAAACCTGGAAAGTGTTAATTTAAATATAACATCAAACATATTTTTTTTAGGTGGTGTAAAATTCTCATTTAAAATACTTCTTCAATAGAAGCCATCCGTTGGCTATTGTAGCACCGTCTATCTGCCTTTGGACAATTAGATAATTGTATATGAGGAAAGAAAGGTTGACACTTGTATCATGTCTTGAATGGTGCAATGGACTGCATACTGGTACATAGAACCAGAGGTCTGGGTTCAAGTCGCGGTTCAAGTGTTAATTTTTCTTTAAAAAAATTATATTCTGATTTTTCTCCAGCTCCTTCAAATTGCAATGCACACTTTTGATGTTCAGCAGATTCTAAACGTTGTGCAATGACTGATTAATGTTTAATAAGTCACAAAACCGATCAGAGTTCTAGATTTATTTTTTTGTTCCTTTTATTATACAGGACAAAAAAAAAATTAATGCTAAGTACCCCTCTAAAATGCATGAGGTAACATTTGCAACTTTCCTTTCACTTTTTTAGCCAAAATGTCAAGATCAGCCCTTGGTTTCTCCACTATTAATAAATCTCTCTTGTCATCCTAACTCCCACACCATAGCTGAATGGTTAAGGCAAGATGCCTTGGTGCAGAGCTACGGGACTTGTGCTGGTTCGAGTCTCCATGGAGGAAGAAATTTTCTCATGGAAATTTGGCCAGTATGGGACCAGTGTCCACTCGCATCATGATGCATTTGGATAGATACAATAAGTAGCTGCTTCAGGTTGAGAAAACCAGCTATAATGGCTGGGGGACTCGATATTGCTGACCACATGTCACCCCTACATTGGTTGATTGTCTACCTCTGTGATTAATACATGTGGATGTGAGGCCACCAGCCATCTGATAGACTAAGGACCTTTCAGGCCTGTTGTATTATAGAGTTTAGTTTAGTTTGTCATCCTTAGTTCACAACAAAAAGTTTAACAAACTACACACTAAATTATTGAGGATACATTCCTCATTGTAAAACAATATGAAATTTAATTAAAAAATGATTCTTTGACTAAAATATTAAAGCTACAATTATATTAATTATTTGACTTTATCTTTAAACTATTGAATAGCCACATGCAATCTAATACTAAACCACTCCTCACAATTATTTCACATACTGAAGAGAACAATGAAAAAAAAAATTTAAAAGAGTCGAGGCATATTACAACCCTGTGGCATAGAGGATTGAGCCATATCTGTAGCCTGTACTGTACGGTAATTTCTTAAAAAAGTCATTGAACCAGCAAAAAGAAGCTAAAAAAAAAGAGGTGAAGAACAAGGTTAATATACAAAATGTAGGAGGATCTTGGTTAATCCTGGTTTCCTCTTTATTGTCTTGGCAACCAACGTAAACATTACAGCTATATTTTAGGCAGAAAATTATAGCTTCATCTTTCATCTTCCTCGTACTATCACTCCAACCAGCACTCCAATTCCAGCAGTTCAAGCCAATGGCAGGCAGTGCACAAGAATATGCATGATAAGGGTAAACAAAATATGAAATAAGCAAATAATTAAAAACATTGTTTTAAAATAGTATAAAACAGGTTAAATGGTGCTTCACCTGAATAGCAGACACAGATTTACATAATATATATATATTTATATTTATATATATACACACACAGGGTGTAAATAAATTATGCCATTCGCAATTTAATCAGCCTTAAATATGTACTGTAGTACGAGGGTCATACTGAAAGTCGCGAGCAACCCATTGTTAAAATTCAAATTTCAACAATGCAACGACGACTGCAGGATCGTAATCTACAGACTTTATACCACAACATTGCCGTTTTGTGGCGTCATAGCTTCTATCATGTGACCACATGCAGTGTTTCCAAAATGGCAGACATCAATGTTTCTTTTCGGCAGCGCGCTTTCATTGAATTCCTTGTTAAAGAGGAACAATCTGCTGTTGATATTCACCAAAGACTTCAATGTGCTTACGGAGATGCCTGCATGGGTGCCAGCAGTGTTAGGAGATGGGTGAAACATTTTAAAGATGGGAACACGAGTATCAAAGATGAGCCTCATAGTGGTCGCCCACGCTCTGCCTCCACGGATTGCAACAAGGAAAGAGTTGATGCGCTCATTAGAGACGACAGGCGTATCACAGTGAATGAAATCGCTACAAAACTTGCAGTAGGACACAGTGCAGTGCAAGAAATGATTCACAGCTTAGGTTACCGAAAAGTTAGTGCCCGTTGGGTTCCATGTTTATTGAGTGAAGACCACAAACTTCAGAGAAGAACCATCACCCATAACCTTCTTCAGAGATTTCGAAATGAAGGTGATGATTTTTTGACGAGTATTGTGACAGGTGACGAAAGCTGGTTTCATTTCTACGAGCCTGAAACAAAACGCCAGAGTATGGAATGGCACCACTTGAATTCGCCATCAAAGAAAAAAGCGAAGACAGTGCAATCTGTTGGGAAAGTTATGGGCAGCGTCTTCTGGGATGCACAAGGTTGCATTCTGGTTGAATTTCTTGAACCTGGACAAACCATAAATGCTGCCCGCTATATCCAGACACTTGTGAAGCTCCGTCGTGCATTGCACGACAAACACCCTGGAAGAAAGATCATTCTGCAACACGATAACGCGCGTCCTCACTCACACTGCTTGTGCCACTGTGGAGAAGATCAAGACATTTGGGTGGGAAACTCTTCCACATCCTCCCTATAGTCCCGATTTGGCACCCTCCGACTACCATCTTTTCGGTTCTGTGAAGGAGCAGATGAGAGGCCAACGCTAAGAGACACTGGAGGATATTCGGAAAGCAGTGCATCAGTGTCTTCGAGCAACTGGAACGGACTTCTATCATAAGGGAATTTTCAAGCTTGTAGAATGCTGGACAAAATGTGTGCAAAGAAATGGAGACTATGTTGAAAAGTAGCACAAAGGTCTGTAGATTAACATGGTGTACTTGGTTTGTCTAAAATAAATATTATGATTGTTTAAAAAAATGTTGCTCATGACTTTCAGTATGACCCTCGTATGAGATAAGAAAACAATGGTCTGCAAAGTGTCACTTTTAATGTCTCTCATTGCACTTTCAGTGCTTTGGATTCCAAATAGATGGATAGATGGCATTAATGTGGTGTATTTTCAATGTATGCATCAGTTTGCCAGATCATTTTACAAAGTTGTGTACTTTTGGTGCAGAGAACAGTTTAGGGTGTTGTATGAGAGATGATGACTAAGAAAAGGGAGAAGATGAAACCCACTGCCAACCTACTTCTGTCTAAAAGCTCTAATGGGTCCACTAGACTTAATATCCCTATCCGATGGATAAATCACTGTCAGTAGTAGCACTCATCTTCTCAATATATGTACTGCACAGTAGTTTGGAATTTAATCCAGATATCTGCTGTACAGACTATTGATTAAAAATTGTACACCACTACCACCACCCCTCTTGACACCAAATTTGAAAATTTTACATTTAAAATTTCCAACCTAACTGGATGCTGATCCTGGATTCACTAATCAGGAAGAAGACAATGCTTACCATGTGAGGTGGTGCAGCAGAGTGTTGTGCTAAGTAAAATGGCTGAGTTATAAGAACATAACTAAGTAAAGTCTAGTATTCATCAATCAATATGAAATTAAAGTACCGGTAGTGGTATAAAATTTATATTAAATTAATTTCAAATCTTTATAGGAATCCTAAAAAAACTGAATGTTAATAAAATTGGTTAGCAGTATCTTTTTTTTTTTAATTTCAAAGACTTATAGTAAATATACGGACATGAAAGAATCTGAAATCCTAAATAAGAGGCCTCTGATCAAAATTTGTTGATCCTTTCATGGCCAGATTTGAATTGGAATGCTTGAACCAAGTTTTAAATAAAATACTATCATCATCTTGTTCCTTTTATATTGTATACCTGGAAAGGCTATTAAGGTTTACAAAAAATGTTCCAAGGATCTCTTCCTAGGACGCCTCAATGATCTTTTATCATTTAGTTGATACTATAGAATTGCCTTAGGAATCCAACATTTTGATGCCAGTTCTGTTGATGCTGATGTTTCTATCATGGGTATCATATATTCATTTCCTCAATTTCATTATTTCTTGTGTGTTCCCATCTGTTAGCCTGCTGTTTGGCACATCTTATCTCACTAATTCTACTTTCATCACTTTTGCAGGGTCCATGCCTCACTCTCGTAACAGAGAACTCATCTTGCCAATATATTTTATGTATGTATATGATTTTGTACTAAAGTAGGCTTCATTGCATTATTTATTATTTCTACAGATTCATTAAATTTTGTAATTATGTTTAAGACATCCAATTCTGTCTGAAATGATAATCTGAAACCAAGATAATTAAATTGATTTACTCTTTCAATAATTGCTATTTTTGCAAATTTTACTAAGTACAGATCCTTACCACAAGAGCCATTATTTTGGAATTTTCAGCTATCATTGAATTTTTTAAAAGAAAGTGCTATTGTACTACAAATATGACCAGTAAGTGTTTCTTCCGATTGACATAACATCAGTCACCAAGATTGTACTGAAGATGAGACCGTTACGAAATCGCAATCTACTTAGAAGATTTATATGAGGAGAGGTAGAAAACATTTGATTTTTATCATCATCATCATAGTACATTCATGAATTTAGACCATCCAAAAGTCTTTTGAGTGAACGTCCTGGTCTTCTTCTTCCTGCAGGTTGATATCTTAACATTTTATATTTGAAAAGAAAAATATACGCCTAGACTGGGGTTTGAACCCAGGACCTTTGACTTTCTATGTCAATGCTCTTCCATCTGAGTCACCTAGGCCTCCAATCTAAACGCGTATTTTTCTCTTACACATAGTTAATTCCCTAACCCCAAATGCTACGAGCCGTTGCTACGATTTTTGCAAATGGCGGCTTCTTTGTTAAGAAGACTTTTTAGTTTGGGTATCCTGTGATCTTCCATTCGATGAACATGTCAGGGGAACATGTTGCATCCATCTTGACTTATAATCAGAAATTTTGTTTTCTAAAGGTTCCATGTGTAATTCTTCTAAGATGTCTTCATTTTTTTTTTTTGATCTAGTAATTGTATCCTGCAGTCCTCCGAAGTATAGTATGATAATTATTATAATTTTTTTAATTGATGCATGTTAAGTAATAGGTGTTTAGAGGTTAAAATAATCAAATTTATTATTCCTGGGTTGCTGTTGGAGATTATGTAGCATGTTAAATATGTAAGATATCTGGAAACTTGTTGGAATATTATTTTAAAATATCCACTTGAATTAGATTAGTTTTAATAGCCTGTGTATGCTGTTATGTGGTAGTAATATTAATAATGAATAAGTATCAATAACAAGTTATTTTATGGAAGCAAACAGTACTGATGAGATTTTTAAAGAAACATGTGTTTATTATTCATATCTCTTTCCTATAAAATCAAGACAAGCATAAGTATTTGGGTGGACATGTGCATACTAATGGTAAATTATGATTTCAAATGATGCATTAACCTACTTCTATTCTTGCCTCTCATTACAAAGCACTTAGTCATTATGATAAACATGCTTGTATATAACAACAAATGTAACTTTCTCTTCTCATTACAGGAATGAGTATTTTAAAATATATGTCTTCCTTTAATAGTGACTTCCTTAAAAATGCCAAAAAATAAGATCATAGTATATTATGATACGAGGTTGGAAAATGGTTTTTACAGAATTGAGGAAAATTAAAAAAAACTGAGCGATAGCGAGGTTTTTAATTTCTGAGATTCTGTAAAACACTTATCAAATGTGCATTGTACATTATTTTTTGTGCGATGGTATTTTCAAAATAATAAATAATAGTAAAATAATAACATCTTTGTTGGAAATATTTGGATTCATTATAAACAATTGACTAACGTTAACAGTGTGGGCAATGTTTATTAGTTGAAACAACAGGCGGCCTTGAGACCAATTATTGATAATATGGCCACAAGTTCGTATTTATTGTTTTATATTGTTTCAAATAAAGTTCGGTTCATTCAAAATGCAGTGATTTGTTTCGTATAATGTATATTAACACTACATTTTGGATATTTTTTTATATACATTGCACGTAGTATACATAGAGGGCAGTGGTTTTACTTCCCGCACGTTGGTGTAAATGTAATATTACAGTATAGTTATTTAGATTGGCAATCCCGAAATGTAGGAAGTTGAACTTTCAATCATGGTCACCATTGCTGTAAGTACGACAAAACACACTCGTGCAAAAAACAAAGTTTAATAATGTATTGTCTGTCCAACGGATCTGTGCTCCAGTAAGATATGCAAATTAAAGCCTACTTCCTTTTCTGCTTTGGCAAATTATTTCCCTCCCTTCATTCCTATCTTTCTCTCTCTCTTGCATTGCAGTGTTGTCAACTCAACCCCAATCTTGCATTATTCAATATTCAAGAGCCATGGCTCTGGGAGAAGTTTGGCAACATCCCTACTCGATAAGTTACCTGTGGCTGCAGTTTGACTTAGGGGCAGGGGAGTGCAGTGAAATGGTAATGATGTCGTGTTGTAGGGACACAGATCTATTGGTGAATAGATAGATAGATCATCAGTTGATTACTGTTCTTGACACTCGCCCACCTCTCTTTACTCCCAACAGTCAATTTTGTCAGTCCATCCCATCTCTTGCTTGTAGATGTTTCTCCTTCATGTATAAATATATTCCCTGACTCCATGGGGTTTTAGGTCTTCCTCTGCCTCGTCTTCCCTCAGGTTTCCATTCCAAAACAGATTTTGGTAGCCGATCCTCTTCCATTGACTGGACATGTCCATACCATCTTAATTGCTGAGTTTTAATATAATCTAAAATAGTGTCTTCAATCTTCATTTTCTCCCTTATAACTGAGTTCCTAATCTTTTTCTCTTCTTGAAATTTTTGCTGCCCTTCATATAAAATCTATTTCCATTGCCAAAAGATACTTATTTGTTTTTGTTGTTAACCCTTCAGAGTGGATGGATTTAAATGGCCGAGAATACTCTGATGCGGGAGGAAGTTCACCGGTATTTAAACTCAGCCGCTCAGTGCCAGTATTCCAATAACGCATTTAAATTGATATATCTTGAGTAATTTAAATGTTTTTGCAATTCGTTTATGGTGAACCCTTAATATAATATTTAATTAATTAAATTTGTTACGGTTCTCACGTAACATCTCTGCGTTTTTTGCAGACTTATTTATGGTTGTTGTGCCACAGTTGAAATAGGTCCTTTTTGTAAACTTCTCACATAAGTGACACAGTGTATTGCACTAGGGATTCTTTGAAGAATTCAGAGAACCGGCTTTACCTAACAACAAAACGAAATATTTACACAAAGAAAAGGGTCTTGAAAAAAAAAAAGTATGAACTTCAAAAATTGGTGTGATAAATCTTCAAAATGTAAACCAGCTGTTTGACACTCGGGCAACAATAAGTGTATTTTTTCCCCTTGTGTTTACTTTGTTCATGTTTATTACAAACACATTGCTTCTATGCGCTGACCTTCTTTCTTGTAGGGGGGGGGGGCAGCCTTCTCCAAATGTGTCTTTCTAACACTTTGGAAACATTATTTTAGGTCGTGTGCCTTCAAAAAATGGTCTTTCTACACATCAGACCTGTTGTACTAAGACCTTCATCAACCCTAAATTTCAATGCCTTTCTTCTGGTTTCTTCCAAACCGAAAACAGTTCATGAAATATGACTATAATAGTTTCGCCGGAGGTGTGGACTTAAAAGATCAACATGCTACAAGCCGGAAGATCGAGGGTTTGAGTCCCGGTGGATCAGGATTTTTAAACTGAACCAAACTTCAGGCGGCACCGTGAACCCGGGGTTGACTCAGCCTCTAACTGAAATGAGTACCAGATGCTTGTTATGGGCCGTCAGACAGAAATAAGTACTCAGCTTACATCAAGTACCGATAGTTTAGAAAAGTGGGAGCCTTAACCTCCTAATATCCCAAGAACCTTCTAAGGTCTGTAGTGGACCACTTTACCTTTTAGATACTGACTGAATTGTAGACTAACTACCTTTCCATAATGTAAGGATATCGTCATTTGAAATATATATATATATCTGAAATTTACTGTTGTGGTCCTGTACTGTAACGTAAATCGGAAATAACTTTGTTGGGTCTTTATATATACTGAATTTGCGACATTATTATTAAAAATGAAGAGATTTGAAAATAGATTCAATTTGATAGACAAGCTAATCTACAAAAAAAGGCTAATTTAGTTTTATAAGAAATCCTTTATCAAGTTATAAATTTAAGAAAAATGTCAGAGGCCGCAAGAATAAATGCAAATATAAAATTATTTTAACTTGTTACTGAGGGCCGTAATCAGTTAATATATGCACTAATATAAACTTTGAAGTCTCTACATAAAATTTGTATAAACGGTAAATAGTTAATGTAAACACAAAGGTATAATTACAGTTTAAAGCAGTGCGTGTAGCTAGCGTACATGTCACGTCGTTCCGCATTGGGTGAAGAATTCAACTTGCATACACGTCACGTCGCTCCACGCTGACGGGTTAATGGCCAAAATTTTGCTCCATAAGTAATGATGCTTTTAACAATTGTATGATATATATATTTATTCATTTTATTATTACATATATTTTTATCCCACCATATTCCATTGAGGCAAGCAATTTCAAATTTTCCTTTATTATTTATAGTATAAAAAAAGTATATGAGTCCACCACTGTGGCCTCGAGGTAGCATGCTGCCTTGTCACACAGCAGGCCGGGTTCGATCCCCGGTTGGGACAGTTTTTATCGGGGTTTTTCCTCACCTGTAAGGCAAATGTCAGGAAAACTTTAAGGCCCAAACAGTCCCCGAAATCATATGGCCATCGCAATCATCATCATTCATATTCATCTTAGATTAAGCTTAGGATTAGGGACTCTCCTGGCACACCACTATCATCATTACCCATCATATTATCAGGGCAGCGTAACCCTGCCTTCCAGACACCCCAACCTCTGAAGTGGGTTACAAGTACGCCATGCAGGAGAGAACACCAGGAATGTCGAAAGACAACCTGGGGCATTTGCAAAAAAAAAAAAAAAAGTCTATGATGATTACATGTTAAATTGTTTCTTTGATATCCCTCTCCAAAATGCTTGTAACTTATGCTGTTAACTTAATATGTACAGGAAGTGACACTATGAGGCTTATTTTAATTAATATAGAATTAGAAATTTTCACAACTTTCTAGAAAGAATTGATAATGACACGTATTGAAACTGGTCTTTAAGAAATCTACTAATATGAAGTGAAAATTTCTAACTCTACATTAACTATGCTATTAATTTGATTCACCTACATAGAAAGGCAACTAACTCCTTGACAACTTAGAACCCAAAGGTTCATGACTGCAATCACATAAGCTCTCCATATGTCTCTATCATGAGTTATTGTTTTTCAATCAATCCCTGTATAATTCACCTCAAATCATGGTTGATGCTATTCTCCCACCTTGTTCTTGACCTACCTGTTGGGCACTTTCCTCTCTTGTTTTTCTATAAGAAGTTTTCCAGTGCCTCACTTTTATTTCCCATTTGTGCCACATGCCCTGCCCATTATGGTCTTCAAGAATTAACTGTTAACATATGTTTTCCATTAAGATCATGTAGCTCAATGTTAAGTAGTTTTCTCCATGGTCCAAATATTTTTCTAAGCACTTTATTTCCAATCATAATCTTTAATGGTAAAGAGGAATTTTTTTTTGCCTGAGTCAGGAATTGAGCCCTGCACCTTCAGCTCTATGTGCTGATCCTCTACAACTGAGCTATACAGACATTCTTTCCCATCAAAGCTCGAACATCCCTTTTTAATTTCGATGTATTAATTTAAATTTTAATATTCACAATGATGGACAATTTTGAAAAGAAATTCGGGCATTAATTTTTCTTTTCAAAATAATCCTTTAATGTCTCTGTTAAACCCTTCTGTACTCTAGAGCAATCAAGATGCTTCTACTTCAAAAAAACATTATTTTGGGATTTTAATACAGCTGAAAGGTACAATGTGATTAAAATAAGCAAATATTGTTATACACAGCTAAGCTATTGCAATTAAAAAAAAGTCTCTATCAATAATTGCAGTAGTTAAGCTGTGTAAAATAATTTGCTAATTTGTAGCTTTTAGCTGTATTAAAATCCCATTATAATGTCTTCTTGATGTAGAAGCATCCTGATTACCTTGTGTATAATGGTTTATTGCTCCGGGGTAAAGAAGAAATTAATAAAGAGGTTAAAGAGGGAAGTTTGTGCTTGGATTGGAAAGAATGTTTGGATAGCTCAATAGTAATTCATCAGCACATCGAGCTAGAGGTCCAAGGTTCGATTCCTGGATCAGACTGAATTTTTTCTCTTTACCATTAATTGCAGTAGTTTAATAATGTATAATAATTTGCTTAATTTGATTGTAATAGTAGCTTTCAGCTATATTAAAATCCCATAATTTCTTCTTGAAGTAGAATCATCCCAATTGCATTTGTGATTAAAGGTTTACTACTCTGGGGTAAGAAAGGGATTAACAGAGAGGTTAAAGAAGGAAGTTTGTGCTTGGTTGGGAAAGAATGTTTGGATAGCTCAGTAGTAGAACATAAGAGCTGAAGGTCCAGGCTTCGATTCCTAGTTCAAAAAGAATTTTTTCTCTTTACTCTTAATTGCAATAGCTTAGCTTTATATAATAATTTGCTTATTTCACTCATCTTTTCTCCTTGCTTTATAAAGAGACCATGTTTTGCATCTACATAGTATAAATAAAAGAATCATCATTTTACGTATTTTTAGTTTAAGATTTTTTGAGAAAAATTGGGTAGACATAGTAATGCATAATATAAACAGAAAGGAAAAATATGAAAGATAATTCTCAAAGTGATGATTGTACCAGTACTTGACACAAATCTCCTGTATTATTAGTTACATAACTGATAATGAATTACAATATCTTTACTGATTAACACACACTGACAAGACTGTGTTTACACATAAATCTTATACATAAGTTTGATAAATGGTGAAATTACAAAATTTTGTTATCAGTTTGGATTACTGTTTATTCATTCTTCATTACATGTATCCAGCATAGTTTATGACATGAGTGCAGTGCATATTATTATAATTCTTGAAGACTGGTGATTTTTTTACTGTTAATGAAATGAACATAAAAAAGTAAAGTGATTCCATGACAGACCTTAGGAGGTCAAGGCTCCTAATTTTCTAGGCAATTAGCATGACATGTCAGCCCACTGTAATAGCTGCCTTTACCCTCAGAACATGCCTGGTACTCATTTTCATTAGAGGCAAAGCCAACTCCAAAGCCATTGGTGCCACCAGGTTTAGGCTAGTTTAAAAATCCGTATCTCATTAGGACTTCATTCAGTGACATGCCAATTTATAGCATGTTTTAACTAACTACACAACAGTATGCCCCCATGAAATAAACATAAAATATTTTTACATACTTTTGTTTGCTCTAAATTTCAGTATATATAAATATGAGAGAAATTATCACTTTAACATAACTAGAAAGAAATCCCTACAGATGGCTTGTCTGAAAACAATTTCCAAATGATCACTTTCTCATACCAAGAATATGCTACAATGGATCCATACCCACATCATTGTTGGAAATTAAATGGCTTGGTGAAAAATGGAGTGATAATTATTTATAAATCACAAATGAAACAAGATTTAATTTCTAAAACCCAAGACATAAAAAATGAATTACAGAAATCTAAAAGGAAAAAAATTATATGCAAATGTATACTTCCTGTCAATACCAAGAGAGTAGCTAGTCATTGATATCTTTATTTCATGTTGTCCTGAGAGGACTGCTGGGGTCTACAAAAAAAAATTCCAACCATCTCTTCCTATGCTGTCCCAACTATCTTGTATCATATTTGAAGAGAAAAATTATACGCACAAACTTTTGGTTGGCACTTTGAAATTGCCTTAAGAATTCTAGATCTAGACTTACAATTCACATGTTAACAGTTTTGTTGATACTGAAGGATGTAATTTATTATGAGCATCATATTTAATTACTGAAGGATTTCATAATTTGTTCTGTGAACGCACTCGTACAGCAGGCTGTTTGGCACATGGAACTTCTTACTAGCTGTAATTCTACTTTCATCACTCTTTTGCAAGGTCCATGTCTTGCTCCCGTAGCATAGAAATGGTCATATATATATATATATATATATATATACATATGACATAAGAAAAATAAGTGCCTGGATGGGATTTGAACCCTGACCTCTGGATTGGTACTCCAATGTGCTATCCATTACACCACCGGGCAAATCTAATACATTTTTCTTATGTATACATACATACATACATACACACACAGGTGTATGATGATGCTTCATTATTTTAATATTCCTACAGATATATTAAATTTTGCAATCTTGTCAAAAACATTCAATTCGTTAGTTCCTCTTGTATTAAAAAAAAAATAAATACAGCTGATCATTTTTATTTATCTGACAATGCTTAAAATGTCATAAAGCAGGCCAAGTATCCAAGAAGGAACATCTCTCTAACATGCAAAGGTTAAATAGCTTCTGGGAAACAAATAGCCAATTTAGACATTTTTTGAGCCAGGACGAAATGTTAACCATTTAGTTCTTTAATCAGACTGAGAGGACAGACTGCCCAAGCACTGCAACCTGAAAGAACTATTATGCTATCTTAGTATTGTGGAGATGAGTGGAATGAAATTCTAATCTACGGTGCTATGTAAGCTATAGTTCATCTTCCAGGTCTGACACACCAGATTCTATTGCCATGACCCATACTGATGATTGAGCCTGTGGTTACAAGGAGGGAATAGAACCCTCCCATTGGCCCTTTTTTTTATTGGAGTCATGAGGTAATACTCTAATGGGCACTCCCACATTTTCAAACCTGTGGATTGCCAACCAATTTTTTTTTTCTTAACATGGGATGAGATGAAGAGTGGAATGAATGAGAAACGAAATGACATGAAGGGGGCAGGGAGAATATTGGTGAGATGAAATTCAGGAAATAAAATAAAAATAAAAAAAAATCCCAGTATGGCCCACCACTAATACCTCTGTAGAACTGTTAGAATACAAACCTGAGATCCCAGTAGGCATAGCCATGCATTTACCAAGATTACAATGTTAACTGTAATAATAAATAAAAATAAATATATATATATACATAAATTAAATTTGAAGAGAAAAATTTTCGCCTAGACCGGGACTCGAGCCCGGGACCCTTGCCTTTCCAGGCCAAGTGCTCTACCAACTGAGCTACCGAGGCGAGTTACGATCTTTTCTCTTCAAATTTAATTTATCTTTCATTGAGAAATGTTAAATCAATAATAAAAACATATATATACATATTGGATCTCGTTGAATAAAAAGAGTAAGGTTACAAATGGAATAAGATTTTTTTTTTTGCAGACTTCACTGTATACATAAATAATGATTCAATATTTTAAAAAATCACAATAAGTGACTGCATAAAGAATAGATACTACATACTAAAAACATATAGTGTATTTAATTAATGTTGGGAAGTAAACATTATGAGGTATAATCATTAAAATTCATCGGAGAACATATTGTTTAAACAACTCACCTCATAGGATTCATGCTTCCATGATATCGCGATTTCAAACATAATCATGTTCATCGTCAGCCATAACTCCGACTGATGAAATTCTTCGGCCGTCAACTATTCTATTGTCGCATCTTCAGTGCCATCATTGAGATGTATGAAATTAATAATAAAACATCGAAAATAGCCGTACTGGCATTTATAATGTAATGTATAATTCCCAAATATGTCTTCTTAATATAGGAGCCGCCATTTGCAAATATAGAAGCAAAGGCTTCAAAGCATTTGGTGGGCGGGAATTACAACGTATATAGAGAAAGATTTGCGTTTAGATCGGTACTTGCTCAGGTAGCTCAAATGGTAGAGCACTTGGACTAGAAAACCAAGGGTCCCGGGTTCAAGTCCCGGTCTGAGCGTATAATTTTTCTCTTTAAATATGATTTATCCATCATTGAGATGTATGAAATTAATAATAAAAACAAAGAAAGTAGTATTTGACAAAAAGAAGAAAAAAGTTTCTACAATCGCAATTTTTAAACTTAATTTTTTCTGACTTGTGATCTTATTTTGTAAGAATAATATACAGTCTACTCTCAGCACTTTGGCAAGAAATAAATGAGGAAACATTGTACATGAATGTTTCGAGACCTAACTATGAGCAAAGGAGGGCCAATACCATACAAAGTTAACCTACCTGACAAACCAATATTATAGTATGCATATAATAAGTTGCTCTTGTGTTTAGTTGTCCACCGCTGTGGTCTCGAGGTAACGTGCTGCCTTGTCATGCAGCGGGCCCAGGTTTGATTCCCGGTCAGGACAGGCTCCTGGGTGAGGTTTCTTTTCAGGGTTTTTCCTCACCTGCAAGACAAATGTCAGGAACATCCGGCCATCATCATCCTTCACCGGTGTGAAAAGCAACAGGACACCTATAATTTCCTAGTAAAGCTGCAAAGTAGAGCTAAAAATGCTATGATTGCAGTGAAACACCTGCCCTTGGACAGAATTATTATGGATGGATGTGTTTAGTTACTGTTTGATACAAATGCAATATCCTGTATAATACACATGTATCCTCAATTCTTTCTTACTAAAGTGCTCAGAGTAGAACATATGATGCTATTACAAAACAAAACCATAAATCAGGAGATATTAGTTTAGGAACCATGGATATAGAAACCTTTTCTTGTTTTATCAAATACTGCCTCCTATATAAATATTGGAACTATTTTTCAGAACTCCTTAAATTAATGGAGAAATAAGTGTGTTCTTTTAAAGATAATAGAAAACTCAATGAAACATTCAATAACACTTTATTGTACTGAAGATTTACAAGGCTTTGGAATGAATATATTCAAATGACAGAGGCACTCATGCCTAATAAGCAGGTTGTTGAGGATTGCATGTCTAAGATAGTATTGTACTTCAGCTCCTAGACATAGCAACTTTTAGATACACGAAAGAGAAATATTGTTTTCCTTATAAACATAACTGACACAATTTAAGCCTTTGCAATTCCAACAACTCCACAAGCAAGACGTGCACCAGCATTTCCAGTTGTCTTACTAAGTTCGTGTCCACCCTTGCCAAGATCATCTGGGTCAGCATGAACCTGAAACAAATTATGGGTTGTTATAATTTTTGTATAACCTTTATTATTCTGTGTTCCATCACCAAACTGCCCATTCAGCAAGGGAGGGGAGAATATGAATATGAAACATTTGAAATCATGCCAACCTTTAAATATAAATTCAGACAATATTATTAGTAAACCTCTTAATGTTATTTCCTATTGTATTTTTATAATGAATTCAGATATTTATACCAAATATTGGGAAGCTAGAAGGCTCTATTGTCAAAAATTACAAAATGTGTACCAGTACCAAATATGTAATATCAAAATTACAAAGACGTTGAAAAGTTTGATTTGATAGCAGATATGAATTTAATAATTTTCCCATGATTACAAATTGTTACAATGTTTTTATGTAACTAAAAATCATCCAGCCAGTGTATGGGTGACATGTGTTCAGCATTACATTTGAAAAGAAAAAATATACGCCTAGACTGGGGTTTGAACCCAGGACCTTTGACTTTCTATGTCAATGCTCTTCCATCAGATGGAAGATAATTTGTCCATCATTAAGGTGTTTAAAAACGAATAATATTAACATATGTTCATCAGCATGTTTATATAACCATGTCGATTCTCCTTATATATATTTTTTTTAATTCAATTTTTCCCTATAGTTCATTCCTTATCATGTAAAGGTCAAAAAATGGGATTTTGTTTTTTCAATTCCATAGTAAATTTTACAGATTCATCCTGAAGGTTGAGTAATTTCAATGCACCTTCAATATATTCAGAATTTATCACAGAGAAAATATCATCCACATATCTAAACCAATACTTAAACATCCAGGGATAGGCATTGGTGGTATGACACTCTAAACAACCCATAACCAGACCTGAGATTTGTTTTTAAAATTTTCCATTGAAGGTGAAAAAATTATTGTCAATGCAAAGTTTTGGAAGATTTGAATATTCTTCTATTATTTCTCTTTTTAGTTTTAAGGAATTTAGCCATTTTTCTAAAATAGTTAACATCTTCCCAATTGGGATGCTCGGAAATAAAGAAATGACATCGAAAGAAACCAATCTGTCATTACAATCCAATGAAACATTATTCAGTTCTTCATTATTCAATAACGACTGTAATAAAGTATACATAGGAAAAGCAAAAAGGAATTTCGACACTCGTACAAAGGAACATTTTAGAAATATTAAAAATGGTGAAATTGAAAAATCAGCTATCGTAGCAAATAGTTTGTTGGAGAATCATAAAATTGAAAAAGAGGCCCAACTTTTAAAACATTTGAAAAAACCTTTAGAATTGACAATTTGGAAGATATATATTCAGAAGAACAAATTTAGATCAACGAATTTCGAGATTCCTTATGAATGTGATCTCATCTCGAAGTTCATCAAATCAACACCAGATGGCAACATTATGGATGGAAATTCCAATGAAAAGCCGGTTGAAAATGAGACGTTTCTCTTGAAAACTAGTTCCCATGTTTAAAGAAAACATGAAATATGAAGTAAGATGTAAAAAATGACTCACTAATTTATGAATTAAGAACCTCATAATGTTATTTCCCATATTTAACTATGAATATGTTAGTCTTAGTAATATTGAATTTTCCAATAAGGAGAAGAGAGAGTAAAATATGGTTGGTTGAGACATTAATCCATCTACTTTTTTTTATTTCCATTATGATAAGGATTACTAATATTCTTTGGACAATTTGAATCATTCAGCATGATTAAGCACATTGGCATGTAGTTGTATGATAGGAATGCTAATCAAATGATTGTTCTCATCACTGAAGGTCAGTATAATCTCCCATTAAATTACAACGGTATAATGGATTTTTTAGTTTATCATCATAGTTTATTTTATTTTACATGTAACTTTTTTTTATTAAATCTGCAATCATATAAATGCTTTCAAAGATTAGATTAGCTATTCTATTAGGTTAAAACATGTACATCTAGAACTACTACAAACATTAATAAGTACAACCACATTTACATAGAATATGAATTTAGCACAATTTTTAATGAACTGTTTAAATATTTTACTTAATGATTTTTTAAACAGCTCAGATCATTAGCATAGGAATTCAAATCTGGGGCATGAAAGTACTGGCAAATTTGCAAATTAAGGCTAGAGGTTCTTTTACATGGCATAAAATTATGACACGAGACCTATGTCAAATGAAGGAGCTAGTTTTATAGGAAATAATTTCTGTTCATTTCCAAAAGCACCCATGCTCAGGATTTTTATGCACCAAAAAAATGCTAGATTTGAACCCAGAATCACAAGAGAACATGATAACCACTAACACACTGATTAAAATACTCATAGTCTAGTTCCATATTTTCGCTGAACTGTACCCTCATTTTCCCATAATATATATGCTTGTTACTGTTGTTTGCAATGGCAGATCTTGGATGAGGTCCATTCATTTCCCAAACTTAATCTTGTTTTAAAATGATGCTCGTTTATAGCTCAGGTCATTAATATTGCAATTTAAAACTGGATGTGACAGGGCCGACAAATTTTGCATAGAAGTCTCTCATTTCACAACAGAGGTTCTTTTATATGCCATAATTCTATTACAAAGTACCCATAGCTTTACTTTTCTTTTGAAGGAAGCCATACTCATTATCATTTTTTTTACCACCCTTGACCTTTTGTACGCCATGCCCGGCATGCGCCAGTGAAAGTGTGTATACAGCAGTATGCCACGCCCGGCAAGCTCCGGTTTTCAATTTTATTTTAAATACTTTTCCCCGAAGTTTTTACTTCAATAAATTAAAATTATTTTTTCGTTCTATGTTTGTACATCCTTTCCTAGCAGTACTTTGCACATCCCTTACAGAATAATGGTACAGGCTGGTTGTAAATGGGTTTTCTAAAGGAGGGTGTACATTGATGTTTCAAGTTTTTTTTTTTTTGCTATGGAATATTGCAATTTCAGGATTTTCTCTTTATTTATTTTATTTTTAGTTTAAAAGATACCTGGCCAAGGGGTAGGTCATGCTGTGAAACACAGTGATTCATGTCTCGAAGTTGATGGAAAATACAATACGCGAGTTTATTGTGTCAGTTTTATCAGAAGATGAAAGTGACAGTAACAGTTCATCAAATGGTTATTCAATATTTAATTTTAGGAAGTTATATTTTGAGGTTATTTTAATTATATTATTTTTAGTCTGGACATCTTACCTCAATATTAATGTTGATTTGTTCTTGGACATGTTTCAAAACAATTCTGTTTTATCGTCAGCTTTCCCAGACTGGTTTTATTTATGTTGCACAACCTGGATGTCGATGTCAGCTCCATCCTGTGGTTGGCCAAAGAACCTCCAAACAAGGTCACGCTCCATCGGAATATCAAAATTTATAACTCTGTTTCTGTTCTTCTGAATATAAATTTTTTCCCAAATAGTCAGCTCTTTTGTATTTTCTAACTCGTTTTAATAATTTAGTGTCTGAATTTATATTATGTTTTTCAGACCAAACATGAGCAGCAACTGCAGATTTTTCAATTTCTCCATTTTTAATATTTCTTATGGTTTCTTTGGTTCTAATTTTAGTTTCTTTTTTGTTTTTTTTCTACTATATTTTTCACATATTTTTCACAATCCATGCATTCAATTTGATATATTCCTGACTTTTTATTTTTATTAGTTTTTTTCATTTTTGTTGGTTTTTATTAGTTTATTTAACTGTAGTTATTTTTTGGTGCTAATTTAATATTAAACTTACTCAAATATATTTTGAAATTTATTATGTACCCAAGGGTGATATGTGAATTTCCTATATTTTTTCATAGGTGGTTCTTTTCAAGAGTACTTCTGTTTATCATTTTTTGTTTTTTATACTTTTCTATCCTTTTATGTACCATTTTTTCATCAAACCCATTTTCTCTTGCTACTTTGATTATGTGTTTTTCTCATGTTTGAAATCTTCTTCGTTTAAGGGTAAGTTTACCAATCTATGAGAAAAAACACATAATCAAAGTAGCAAGAGAAAATGGGTTTGATGAAAAAATGGTACATAAAAAGATAGAAAAGTATAAAAACCAAAAAATGATAAACAGAAGTAATCTTGAAAAAGAAGAACCACCTATGAAAAAATATAGGAAATTCACGTATCACCCTTGGGTACATAATAAATTTCAAAATATATTTGAGAAGTTTAATATTAAATTAGCACCAAAAAATAACTACATTTTAAATAAACTAATAAAAACCAACAAAAATGAAAAAACTGATAAAAATAAAAAGTCAGGAATATATCAAATTGAATGCATGGGTTGTGAAAAGATATATATATATATATATATATATATAGGAAAAACAAAAAGAAACCTAAAAATTAGAACCAAAGAACACACAAAGAATATTAAAAATGGAGAAATTGAAAAATCTGCAGTTGCTGCTCATGTTTTGGTCTGAAAACATAATATAAATTCAGACACTAAATTATTAAAACAGTTAGAAAATACAAAAGAGCTGACTATTTGGGAAAAAATTTATATTCAGAAGAACAGAAACAGAGTTATGAATTTTGATATTCCGATGGAGCGTGACCTTGTTTGGAGGTTTTTTGGCCAACCACAGGATGGAGCTGACATCGACATCCAGGTTGTGCAACATAATGCAACATAAATAAAACCAGTCTGGGAAAGCTGACGATAAAACAGAATTGTTTTGAAACATGTCCAAGAACAAATCAACATTAATATTGAGGTAAGATGTCCAGACTAAAAATAATATATATAAATGGTTATTCGTTTGACGAATGTGATAGTAGTCCTGTTTCTAAGAGAATATTATTACAATCTAAGCCTGTAAATAGTAAGGCAAGTGATGTAGACCTAAATGAATAGGGTGTGAGTGACAGTGGTGGGCATGTCGCACCAGACAAAACACGTGGCATAAAACAGCTGTTTGACTGGAATTAATTCGAACCCATGACCATAAAAAATGTTCAACAATATTTAATATTATAAATGTTTAGTGATAATGCCATCAAAATTATTCAATAGGACAAATGTTTTACTGATAGTGATAACAAATTTCAATAAAGACACCGTGCTGAATTCGAGCCAGGGATCTTTACAAGTGGAAGCAACACCGCCTAACCTTCAAATAAATGTATAATAGTGATTTATATTTGAAGAGAAAAATTTTCGCCTAGACCGGGACTCGAACCCGGGACCCTTGGCTTTCCGGGCCAAGTGCTCTACCAACTGAGCTACCGAGGCGAGTTACGATCTAGACGCAAATTTTTCTCTAATGTACGTTGTAATTCCCTCGCGCCAAATGCTTGAAACCATAGCTTCTATCTTTGCAAATGGTGGCTTCTTAGTTAAGAAGACATTTATTGGGAATTTAACACTACTTTATAGCCAGTAGGGCTTCTATTGACGATTTTATTATTAATTTAACACTTCTCATAGAAGGATAAATTATATTTGAAGAGAAAAATTTTCGCCTAGACCGGGACTCGAACCCGGGACCCTTGGCTTTCCGGGCCAAGTGCTCTACCAACTGAGCTACCGAGGCGAGTTACGATCTAGACGCAAATTTTTCTCTAATGTACGTTGTAATTCCCTCGCGCCAAATGCTTGAAACCATAGCTTCTATCTTTGCAAATGGCAGCTTCTTAGTTAAGAAGACATTTATTGGGAATTTAACACTACTTTATAGCCTCAGTTGGTAGAGCACTTGGCCCGGAAAGCCAAGGGTCCCGGGTTCGAGTCCCGGTCTAGGCGAAAAATTTTTCTCTTCAAATATAATTTATCCTTCTATGAGAAGTGTTAAATTAATAATAAAATCGTCAATAGAAGCCCTACTGGCTATAAAGTAGTGTTAAATTCCCAATAAATGTCTTCTTAACTAAGAAGCCGCCATTTGCAAAGATAGAAGCTATGGTTTCAAGCATTTGGCGCAAGGGAATTACAACGTACATTAGAGAAAAATTTGCGTCTAGATCGTAACTCGCCTCGGTAGCTCAGTTGGTAGAGCACTTGGCCCGGAAAGCCAAGGGTCCCGGGTTCGAGTCCCGGTCTAGGCGAAAATTTTTCTCTTCAAATATAATTTATCCTTCTATGAGAAGTGTTAAATTAATAATAAAATTGTCAATAGAAGCCCTACTGGCTATAAAGTAGTGTTAAATTCCCAATAAATGTCTTCTTAACTAAGAAGCCGCCATTTGCAAAGATAGAAGCTATGGTTTCAAGCATTTGGCGCGAGGGAATTACAACGTACATTAGAGAAAAATTTGCATCTAGATCGTAACTCGCCTCGGTAGCTCAGTTGGTAGAGCACTTGGCCCGGAAAGCCAAGGGTCCCGGGTTCGAGTCCCGGTCTAGGCGAAAATTTTTCTCTTCAAATATAATTTATCCTTCTATGAGAAGTGTTAAATTAATAATAAAATCGTATAATAGTGAGTTTAAATTCAAATTAGCATGGCATGTAAACAGTTAATTATACCATATATAGGTTTATATTATATAGTATGGCATAGTACTTTAAATTTAAAAAACCTTGCACCCACAGCCCAGCTGGCAAAAGGGAAACTTGGCGGTCAAAAGGTTAAAAATCCACCAGAACCAATTAACTTTAATAGCCTCCCAATATAATTTTTTGTGTGTTAATATTAAGGTTAGAACACATGTTTAGATAGGCACTACCCTCTTCATTATATATGGTGCATTTGCTGATGGTAGTTCTTTAAATGTTCAGTAAAATGGCTACAGATTTTTTTTGGTGAGGAGGCGGGTTTCTTGTATTCCAATCCATGTATTTTTCCTCCTTGTTATTTGGTATGAGTTAAAGTAATTCATACAAAGACCCCTCATGTCATATGGGCACCAGTCCCATACACTGGGCAAAATACCATGAGCAAATGTTTTCCTTTCCTCTTAGAGAACATAATCAGCATTCATCCTCCTGTAAAATGTCAGACCATTTGGCCATAATGCACAACACAGCAACGCAATAGTAGCACTTTACTAGAAAGCAAGAAGGAAGAATATGCAAATCAACAATCCTATAGAACCATGAATTTTGAAGTTCCTGACAAAAAAAAGTTGATAAAATTTGCACCAGATGGTAGCTTGGAAGATGTGGTAAAGGCAAATGGCCTTTGAAACCAGTATCATGAAAACACAGAACTTTATGAGATAAAATGTAAAAATATTTTATCCAACTCATTTATAAATCCTACTCTTCTTATCAGATACTACACAGCTTCATTTGTTGAACACTTTAATATCCTCAATGATTTCAACAATTCTAGTGTCATAGCATAACAATAATTCAATGATCTTGGATGATGTCAATAAGACCTCAAAATATTCCATGCACGGTGTGTGTGCACATTTTAACTTATTATTAATAAGACCTTAAAATCTATTATTATTTCAAGATATACAATGGAGAATGAAGTGATCTCCCTCCATGCAGTGTTCTCCAGGCCATGCTAAATGGATTGTAACAATGGTAAACATTCCAAAGTAACAGATGTTAAAACAGCATTTATCAAAGCTTTTCTGGAATGCAAGTAGTCTTTTAGAAAAAAAAAGGAAAAAAGTCAACAAAGTTTACCAATATGACAGATCATCTCCTGACATGTAAAACAACAGAATTAAACAATTGCATATATGTAGAAAATAACAATATGAGGTTTATTTTAATTATATTTGAGTTAAGGTAGAATATTTTTTATCACTCACCTCATATTGTTCTTATTTGATTATAAACTAGTTTCGGAACATAGTTTCTGTTCCATCCTCAGTATCGTCACGACCGTTGTTCTGTCGTCTTGAAGAGCTGTCCTTCTCTCCTTCCATTGGCTGACTGAAAAACCTCGAAACCAGGTCATTCTCACCGAGAATTTCAAAGTTCATTAATTTCTTCTTTTCGCTCTTTTGAATGTAGATCTTTTCCCAAACAGTAAGTTCTTTTGGTTTTTCTATTTGTTTTAATAATTTAGCTTCTTTCTCGATAAGATGTTTTTCAGACCATGCATGGGCAGCCACTGAAAAACATCTTATCGAGAAAGAAGCTGAATTATTAAAACAAATAGAAAAACCAAAAGAACTTACTGTTTGGGAAAAGATCTACATTCAAAAGAGCGAAAAGAAGAAATTAATGAACTTTGAAATTCTCGGTGAGAATGACCTGGTTTCGAGGTTTTTCAGTCAGCCAATGGAAGGAGAGAAGGACAGCTCTTCAAGACGACAGAACAACGGTCGTGACGATACTGAGGATGAAACAGAAACTATGTTCCGAAACTAGTTTATAATCAAATAAGAAGAACAATATGAGGTGAGTGATAAAAAATATTCTACCTTAATGAATATACCTCATAGTGAGAATTCCTAAAATAAGTAAGTATATTTGAGTTGTATATTTTGACTCATATATATATATATATATATATATATATATATATATAATTAGCAGTAAACAAGTCAGAAAAAATGGAAGATCTTTATTACTGGGAAGCAAAAGAAAAAAATTGTGTAAGCCAATTGAAGTATTATTACTGAACAATAAATATAGTTAATATGCATAAATTTATACATGGACAGATTAAATTTGCATTGTTGTAAGTTCCCCCCCAGAAATTAACAATGATTTACAGTCCATTAAATGCCTCCAGATTCTGAATGGTGCGACTGAGTTCTTCCACTGTAATGTTTATGATTTCATTCAAGATTTTTAAAATGGGTTATATGACTGCTTCGGTTGGTGGTACGTGCATCCAGTTTGGCCTTCATGGGACATGGATGGAGTAGTCAGCTTTAATTTATCAAGAATGTGACATTTTGCTGGTGGATTGTATTTTAGTGTGTAAAAACAATTTTAAGTATGAGCCTGTTTGCTCCCCAGGCCTAACAATGTGTGATTTTTACTTATGAGGTAACCTGAAATATAAGGTTTATCAAACAAATCCTTGCACAATGGAAGGACTAAAAGAAAACGTTACAAATTAAATCAGAAACATTACAGTGAAATTACTCACTCGCATCAGCCAGAATATGATTTCCAGATACAATGCTCCTATAACCCAGGAAGGACAACACTTTCAGCATATATTAGAAGGTAAGATTATATGTGGTCTTCTCTGGGAGCTTTGTTACTTTTTAATGATTTAACAACATCAGTTAATTCATCATAGAAATGTGTTCCAAAGCAGTGTTATTAGGGATTGGATCCCCAAAGCTGTTTATAATTATATACCAAGAGGACGAAGATCTATGAAACGCTGGAGGGAAAATTTTCTACAGGATCGTAACAGGCCTTGGCCTAATACTTGGAAGGAAGAAGAAGATTATATGTAATATTTTTATACAGTTAAAGCAGGGAAGGTGCACATGCATTCAGTGCAGCTAATGTGAATTTCATAGCAAAGAGTGAAACCCCCATTCAAGCAGTCTTCCAACCCTTCCTCTCCCTTCTGGTTTGTTATAGTATTTTTTAAACAATGTTTTCAGTTTTCATTCTCTGCACATGTCCTACTCATCTTAATCTGAGGTAACTATGTTAGTGGTTATATAGTTATTGCTGTATCTGATTTTCCAGGTACCATTTTCATTAAATAGTCCAGATATCCTTAGAAAATTTAAAAAATACTGCAATAAAATTGGGAACAAAAAGGATTGTTATATTTCCATTTTAGAGGTGTGATCTGGATCCAAATTTAACATAGAAAATTGAATTGAATTTAAATACAATGCATTGTAATATTTACAATTATATTGCTGAATAGAAGTCAAACTCTTAACTCATCCATATAAGTAGGGCTAGGATTTTTATGACCTAAAAATAGCCAAAATACGTAGGTTATAACTTCAAATTAAAAAAAAGAAAAAAAAGAAAGAAGAACTTAAATGCAAAAACACTTTTCAATTTGTTGTCCACCACGTTTATGTTTTTCTATAGTCACATGTTTCTGAACATTAAATGATTTTGATGTTTTTTTCTATTATTGATTTAAAATTTCGCACTGAAAGATAAATTATACTTGAAGAGAAAAATTTTTGCCTATTCTCTTCAAATATAATTTATCTTTCAGTGAGAAATGTTAAATCAATAATAAAAAAAACATCATTAGAAGCCTTACTAGCTTTATAAAGTAATGTTAAATTCCCAATAAATGTCTTCTTAACTAAGAAGATAGAAGCAATGGTTTCAAAAGCATTTGGCAAGAGGGAATTACAACGTATATAAGAGAAAAATTTGCATCTAGATTGTAACTCGCCTCGGTAGCTCGGTTGGTAGAGCATTTGGCCCGGCAAGCCAAAGGTCCCAGGTTCGAGTCTCGGCCTAGGCAAAAATTTTTCTCTTCAAATATAATTAAATGATTTCTCCGTGGTTATTCTTATGTCACACAGTTTACAAAACAGTATTTTCTCAGCAGTCGAGAACACTTTTTCACCATATTGAAAACACAAACTGTTTTAATTTTCTTCAACATTTTGTTTTACTACTAACATTTTTCCCACTGTACTGAACACATTTACAACTTCAACAAAATTCATTAAATGTCTGATTATCTTAAAACAAGACACAAATTAAATATATAAATATTTCAATATTAAATTAAAAGATTCTTACCTCTCCTCACATTATTCTGTTAAGTAGATCGCGATTTCAGGCCTATAGCAGGCCCATCTTCAGTACACTGTTGTTGACCGGTGTTATGTCGCTCGGAAGAACCACTTCTTCTTCCCTCTGTTGGTGGACCGATGAACCTCTTGATAAGGTCAAAATTTGCGGGAACTTCGAAGTTCATAAGTTTTCCTTTGTTTTTCTGAATGTGGATCTTTTCCCAAACTGTAAGTTCCTTAGGTGTCTCTATTTGTTTAATTAGACTAGCTTTTGATTCAATTCGATGTTTTTCGTACCAAGCATGAGCAGCTACTGCTGACTTTTCCAATTCTCCATTTTTGACATTTCTAAGATGTTCCTTCACCCTTATTTTCAAATTTCTTTTCGTTTTTCCTATATAAATTTTGTCACAATCTTTACATTTGATCTGATAAATTCCTGATTTATTTTCTTCTTCAATTTTTTCATTTTTGTTGGTTTTAATTATCCTATTAAGGCTGTATTCATTCTTAGGTGCTAATCTTATATTAAACTTTTTGAAAATTTTTTGAAATTTGTAGTGTTTCAATGGATGGTAAGTGAATTTCTTGAATTTTATTTTTTCTGTTTGTTTATCAGTGTGCTTTCATTAATTAATTTTTGTCTTTTGAATTTATTTATTTTCCTGTGTACCATGCTTTCATCATAACCATTATCTGTTGCCACATTAATTATGTATTCTTTTTCTCTTTTATAGTTTTCTGGGCTCATAGGAATATTTACTAATCTGTATGCTAAGCTATTGAACACTGCCTCTTTGTGAGCAAAATGGTTGAAACCCGAAGCTTTAATATAGTTGTCTATATGAGTATTCTTTCTATATATTCCAAATTCTATCCTGTTTTCTTTGTTTCGTGTTAAATTAAGATCCAAAAATGGGATTTGTCTTTCAATCTCAGTTTCCATGGTGAATTTTATCGTTCTACTCTGGATGTTCAAAAGCTTCAAAGCATCCTCTTTGCTTTGAAGCTTTTGAACATCCAGAGTAGAACGATAAAATTCACCATGGAAACTGAGATTGAAAGACAAATCCCATTTTTGGATCTTAATTTAACACGAAACAAAGAAAACAGGATAGAATTTGGAATATATAGAAAGAATACTCATATAGACAACTATATTAAAGCTTCGGGTTTCAACCATTTTGCTCACAAAGAGGCAGTGTTCAATAGCTTAGCATACAGATTAGTAAATATTCCTATGAGCCCAGAAAACTATAAAAGAGAAAAAGAATACATAATTAATGTGGCAACAGATAATGGTTATGATGAAAGCATGGTACACAGGAAAATAAATAAATTCAAAAGACAAAAATTAATTAATGAAAGCACACTGATAAAACAAACAGAAAAAATAAAATTCAAGAAATTCACTTACCATCCATTGAAACACTACAAATTTCAAAAAATTTTCAAAAAGTTTAATATAAGATTAGCACCTAAGAATGAATACAGCCTTAATAGGATAATTAAAACCAACAAAAATGAAAAAATTGAAGAAGAAAATAAATCAGGAATTTATCAGATCAAATGTAAAGATTGTGACAAAATTTATATAGGAAAAACGAAAAGAAATTTGAAAATAAGGGTGAAGGAACATCTTAGAAATGTCAAAAATGGAGAATTGGAAAAGTCAGCAGTAGCTGCTCATGCTTGGTACGAAAAACATCGAATTGAATCAAAAGCTAGTCTAATTAAACAAATAGAGACACCTAAGGAACTTACAGTTTGGGAAAAGATCCACATTCAGAAAAACAAAGGAAAACTTATGAACTTCGAAGTTCCCGCAAATTTTGACCTTATCAAGAGGTTCATCGGTCCACCAACAGAGGGAAGAAGAAGTGGTTCTTCCGAGCGACATAACACCGGTCAACAACAGTGTACTGAAGATGGGCCTGCTATAGGCCTGAAATCGCGATCTACTTAACAGAATAATGTGAGGAGAGGTAAGAATCTTTTAATTTAATATTGAATTGAACCTCACAGTGATAATTCCTATATAAAAAAAGGTTAATATAAATATTTGCTCACTCTTGCTTAAGGGTGAAGCCCTTATTCCAAATGGAATAGGAAAAGAAAGTTGTTTAAATATTAAAAAATACCTAATTTTACATCCTATTAAGTTTAAAATAAGAAAATAAAATGCATCATACAATTTTGAGAAATTTAACACCTTGGACAAACATACATGAATATGAATTAAAAGAGTGGTTTAATTCA
This sequence comes from Diploptera punctata, assembly GCA_030220185.1. Taxonomy (NCBI): domain Eukaryota; kingdom Metazoa; phylum Arthropoda; class Insecta; order Blattodea; family Blaberidae; genus Diploptera; species Diploptera punctata. Next base: position 653,320 of record JASPKZ010002692.1, on the reverse strand, counting down.
ATTAGTTTTTTCATAATAAGCATTTATATACATTTAAGGAACATACCAGTCTTATCACAAAAAAAAAATTGCTACAAATCTTAAAAATCATTCATATAAGTATGAACATGCAGTCTACAGTTTGTGATGCATTGACTGAAGTGATTTAACTTACCACTAATGTTCTACCAATGATATTATGAGCTCCAGTAAGAGAAATCATTTTGTCAGAGATGTTGACTTTTGCAACACCATTATCACCAGCTGTAACATTTCCCAAATCACCAATGTGTCTTTCTGCATCATCTGGTCCAGCATGGTCCTTTTGGTATGGGTTGAAATGGGCACCAGCACTCATACAACCTGGAAAATAAATAAAAATTAACCACAAAGCATGCACATTACCACATTTTCCCCATATACTCCATGCATTAAATAATGCCAGCATCCGAAAATTTAGTTAAGGAATTAACAAATATAAAAAGTTCAAAATTTATTCAATCTACATTCATCATCAGCCCTCTATGGGTCGGCCTTCTTAAGAAGCTCTCACCAAACCTTTCTGAGTTTCGTTTGCTCCTTCCAATTTTATTATTTCCAGAGTCCTGATATCTCCCTCCATGGTATCTTTACCTTGTCGTGGTGGAGTGGCTTGCGTGCTTAAATGATCCTGAGAGCTATGCCGGCGGTAGCATTGCTGCCGATAGGGTTACCCATGCCGGACTGGTCGAAGGTGATAAGCCAGACGAAAAAAGTACCTTGGGCAAAAGACTGACGATCTTTCACCGTAAAAATACAACAGTCAAGAAATGCGGACATGGGTTCAACTGGGGTAAAATTTTCTGGAGGTCAAATAGTGCCCCATTCGGTTCTCCGTGCGGGGACTACTTCAGGGAACCCATGCCAGGGACATGTTCCTAGGAACATGGAATGTTAGGACTTTATACAATAGCGGGGCACTAGAGATATTAACGCGGGAATTGGATAAATCGCCCTTGGATATAGTTTAAACGCCCAGTTGGTAGACCAAGAATGAGGTGGGAGAACAACATTAACTATGATTTGAGGGAAGTAGATTATACAGGGAATGATTGGAAAGCATTAGCTCAGGATAGGGATGTATGGAGAGCTTATGTCCGCGTGGCCATGAACCTTCGGGTTCGATAGTGCCAGTGAGTGAGTTAGTTAGTTAGTCCTGATATCTTCAATTATATCATCCTCCCATCCTGACTTAGGCCTTCCCACATTCCTAGTTACCAACAGTTGTTTTTCAAACTTTTTTGGTAGTTCATCCATACAACATGTCCAACCCATGCCAATCTATTAATTTTAATATATTTCACTGTGTCAGATTAATTGTACAATTTATATAACCTACATCCAAATAATAATAATAATAATATACAATAATGTCTTCTGCTTTAGAGGGATGTATAATTTTTAATCTTTTCATCACTTCTTACACAAAATATTACACTACGTAAATGCTAAGGCATTCAATAAGTAATGGCAACACTGCTATAACATTAGAAAAAAATTATTCAAGTTATTTTTGGCATTACGAACTTCATTTGTAGTCTCTTACCAAGTCAAATATACATTGTCAAATCCTTGGAATATGGCACACTCCATCTGCAGCACCTTTTCTGGAATCTCTCTCATCTCATCTAGAGCTTTCTGGATATCAACTCTTGATAGAAATTGACTGTCTCGTAGAGGTTCTTTAAACTTTGAGAATAAGTTATAGTCACAAGGGCTCATGTGTGGCAAATTTGGTGGATATTCAAATATTTCCCAAATCCACCTTTTAAACAAATTCTACTGAACATCTTTTTAGAGAGGTATTACCAATTACTTAATGAGAAACAGTGAATGTATTCACAAAATATTGCTATTTCGAGATTTTTAATATTACAGATTTCTATAACAAAGACTGCTCAACCATATACTACATGATTACAATGGCCACACTAGGAATGCTGATTTACAATAGTGTTGCCATTACTTATTGAATTTCTAGTTTATTAGTATTTTATTTAACAATGCTCTTTAACAAGTCATTAAAAACTCCAAGCACGACAGGCCTTGAAGGCCCTAGGCCTACCAGCTGGCCTCACGTCCACATGTGTTATCCACAGAGGTAGACGATCATAAGCCAGTGTAGGGATGACATGTGATCATCATGTCGGGTCCCCCAGCTGTTATAGCTGGTCTTCTCAACCTGGAGTCGCTACTTATTGTAGCTACCCAAATGCCTCACGATGCTGAGCGGGCACAGGTCCCATACTGGCCGAATTTCCATGAAAAAAATGTCTTCCCCATGGGGACTCAAACCAGCGCAAGTCCTGTAGCTCTACGACAAGGCTTCTTGCCTTAACCACTCGGCTACAGAGCGGGACTAACAAGTCATTAGCATTGACAATTCTAAACTGGACATGTAAGGGTCAAGAAATTTTGGTCAGGAATTTGAGGTTCGTTTATGTGCTGCCAATCTGTGATTCGGGACCCACAGCTTTAATTACATTCTGAAGGAAATCAAACTCAGGATTTTATGCTCTTAAAAATGACCATGGCCAGGTTCTAACTCATGAACATCAGAACTGAAAGCAAGTATGCATGCATGCATGCACACACACACACATGCATGCATACATACATATCTCTCTATGTACACAATAGAGTACATATCACGTATGTAATGTGGTTCATATTTGAAATTAGACCACATGTCATCTATTTGCAAAGAATGCTATGTGTGATATTGAAAATCACACACACTTCTGCTCATAATCAAATTTAAATTTAAAAAGAATAAACAAGTTTAACTACCCTGATTAGTTCATCAATTTTTTAATCTATTGTTATAGATTTTTAAAATGGTTACCTCATCATTATACATTTTTTTAAATTTTACATCTTAAACTTTAAAAGCTAACATAAATTACCTTCAATCATTATGTGACTTCTTGTTTGAAAAAAAACTAATGGGTGGGGTGTATTACAGTCGATTTTTACTTATGCACTTTAACACAACTTAAATGCAACAAATATGCATATAATTATTGTTTTTAGTCACGGGCAGTAATTATCTCCATCTTATTTTAGTCGTAAATATGAAAAAAAGGTGGGACTATTTCCTGTCCCAACCGCTGTAACAATACATTATAGAGGTCATAACCATACTAATAACTGTTATTCTATGAGTTATTGTACGAACCAGTGATAAACTCGCCAATAACCAACGATAACAATTATTAATAAAAAATGCGCACAAGTTGTACATTAATAGCCAGCGATAACAACACCACTCATAACTCACTGCAGCTCAACTGCACTTCTACTAGCTCTTAATTTTTCAGTTATATTGTTGTAAATTATAGCTCCTCTTCTGTATTTCCTATAGCTCTTCTTCTGTATTTACTAACATTATTTAATATTTTTAAATTTTTCAAACAATTTATATAACATTACTAGCCAATTTTGAAGTATTTATTTAAATATGCAAATCACAATATTATGACACTGTTAGACAATATTGTGATGCTAACTGCTATTTTCTCCACAGAGTATATTGCTTAGTCCATGATTTTTCTATCGCTGGTTGGATCAGCATTAGGGAGTGATAAGTAAGTGTACACCCATTTTTAATAAATGTTTGGTAATAATATTAATATATTTTTTTAACATAGATTTGGGGATTTATTGCAAATTTAAATTTCATAGCGACGGATGATAATCGATATGTGGTTCAATTGTGGGTTATCGCTGGCTCTGTAAACTCTGGCGCATTCGCACTGTTGTTCTATAGGACTTTGAAATTATTTCACATTAGTTTAAGTCCAGTTTTCCCTCACTGCTAATAACTATGGTTACCTTTTATAGAATTAGATTGCTTTTGATCTGCTTTTAGATATTAAATTAGTTTGGACTAGGTTAGAGTAATTGAACCTTTTAGGTTCCTATACATGTAGGTTAGGATAGCTTTTAGTTTCTTCTATGGAATTTCAAAATGGCCAACCTTTACAACATAAATACATAATTCTGCTAATTCACTTCATATAACGTTTAAATACTTTCGTAATGCTTTCCCTCCAAAGATATTTCATTAATACCTCTACATAATACCAATATTTGCATTAAAATTGTCATCAATCGTATAAGTAAATATCGAGTCTAGTACACCCTAACCAAACTTACTTTTTTTACTTTTGAAAGTATTTTCATGGTAAAGTTACATTTTATTTAATTAAGGTAGAATATGTTTATCACTCACCTCATATTGTTCTTCTTATTTGATTATAGACTAGTTTCGGAACATAGTTTCTGTTCCATCCTCAGTAACATCACGACCGTTGTTCTGTCGTCTTGAAGAGTTGTCCTTCTCCCCTTCCATTGGCTGACTGAAAAACCTCGAAACCAGGTCATTCTCACCGGGAATTTCAAAGTTCATTAATTTCTTCTTTTCGCTCTTTTGAATGTAGATCTTTTCCCAAACAGTAAGTTCTTTTGGTTTTTCTATTTGTTAATAATTTTGCTTCTTTCTCGATAAGATGTTTTTCAGACCATGCATGGGCAGCCACTGCAGATTTTTCTACTTCCCCTTTCTTGACATTCCTGAGATGTTCTTTAACTCTAGTTTTCAAATTTCTTTTAGTTTTTCCTATGTAGAATTTCTCACATTCTTCACATTTAATTTGATAAATCCCTGATTTGTTTTCTTCTTTAATTTTCTCATTCTTATTAGGTCTAATCAGTCTGCTGATGCTGTAGTCATTTTTGGGTGCTAACCTTATGTTGAAATCTTTAAAAATTTTTTGAAACTTGTGGTGTTTTAATGGATGATATGTGAATTTTCTAAATTTTACATTATCTTCTTTTACTTTTAGAAGAGTGCTTTGATTAATAAATTTTTGTCTTTTGAACTTGTTTATTTTTTTGAGTATCATTTTTATAGCAAAACCATTTTTCGTGGCTACGTTGATTATGTGTTCTTTTTCTTTTTCATAATTTTCTTTGTTCATTGGTATGTTCACTAATCTATGTGTCAAACTATTGAAAACTGCTTCTTTGTGAGCTATGTGATTGAAACCTAAAGCTTTTATGTAGTTATCTATATGTGTCTTTTTTCTGTAAATTCCAAATTCTATCTTATTTTCTTCATTCCTTTTTAAGTTGAGATCTAAAAATGGTATTTCTCCATTGATTTCCTTTTCCATAGTGAACTTTATAGTTTGACTTTGAATGTTCAATAATTTTAATGCGTCATCTATCTGTTTATGATTAACTATTGCAATTATGTCATCCACATATCTGCACCAGAACTTGAAAATTAAACGATGTCCGTTAATTATCTTGTGTTCAAAATTCCCCATGAATAGATTAGCTAAGAATGGAGATAAAGGGTTTCCCATCGAAAGTCCTGAATTTTGTTTATAAAATCTTCCATTGTAGGTGAAAAACATATTATCGATACATAATTTAGTTAAAGTTTTATATTCGACTATCTTTACTTTTTCAATTTTATTATTTTTCATCCAAATCTCTAAAATTTCCATAGTTTGGTCTTTTGGAATGCTTGGAAATAAGGAAACAACATCAAATGAAACTAATCTGTCTGAAGATTGTAGTTGTATGTTTTCTAGTTTATCTACCAATTCATAAGAGTTTTCTATTGCAGAGTTTTCAAATCCATTCATTTTATTAAATTCCTTACATAACCATTTAGATAAATGATATGTAGGAGACCCTATGTTGTTAATTATCGGCCTCATTTTCTTCCCTTCTTTGTGCACTTTTGGGAGTCCGTAGATGTTGGGAATTTTTGGATTTGAAACCTTCAGATGAAACTTGTCTTTCTTAGTTAAAATGTGATTGATATTCTTGAGAGTGTTGTCTACTTCTTTAATGGTTTTGTTAAGGGGGTCTGATTGAATCTGTGTATATTCTTCAGAGTCCAAAAGTTTTTCCATTCTGTTGTTGTATTCTTCTTTGTCTAAAATAACCAACTGGTTGCCTTTGTCAGCTTTAGTAATTATTACATTTTTTACTGTTGATGTCTTTAATAATTTTCATGTTTCTTCACACCAATAAACAAAAAGGGTTCAAGAAACATGAAAATTATTAAAGACATCAACAGTAAAAATGTAATAATTACTAAAGCTGACAAAGGCAACCAGTTGGTTATTTTAGACAAAGAAGAATACAACAACAGAATGGAAAAACTTTTGGACTCTGAAGAATATACACAGATTCAATCAGACCCCCTTAACAAAACCATTAAAGAAGTAGACAACACTCTCAAGAATATCAATCACATTTTAACTAAGAAAGACAAGTTTCATCTGAAGGTTTCAAATCCAAAAATTCCCAACATCTACGGACTCCCAAAAGTGCACAAAGAAGGGAAGAAAATGAGGCCGATAATTAATAACAACATAGGGCTCCTACATATCATTTATCTAAATGGTTATGTAAGGAATTTAATAAAATGAATGGATTTGAAAACTCTGCAATAGAAAACTCTTATGAATTGGTAGATAAACTAGAAAACATACAACTACAATCTTCAGACAGATTAGTTTCATTTGATGTTGTTTCCTTATTTCCAAGCATTCCAAAAGACCAAACTATGAAAATTTTAGAGATTTGGATGAAAAATAATAAAATTGAAAAAGTAAAGATAGTCGAATATAAACTTTAACTAAATTATGTATCGATAATATGTTTTTCACCTACAATGGAAGATTTTATAAACAAAATTCAGGACTTTCGATGGGAAACCCTTTATCTCCATTCTTAGCTAATCTATTCATGGGGAATTTTGAACACAAGATAATTAACGGACATCGTTTAATTTTCAAGTTCTGGTGCAGATATGTGGATGACATAATTGCAATAGTTAATCATAAACAGATAGATGATGCATTAAAATTATTGAACATTCAAAGTCAAACTATAAAGTTCACTATGGAAAAGGAAATCAATGGAGAAATACCATTTTTAGATCTCAACTTAAAAAGGAATGAAGAAAATAAGATAGAATTTGGAATTTACAGAAAGAAGACACATATAGATAACTACATAAAAAGCTTTAGGTTTCAATCACATAGCTCACAAAGAAGCAGTTTTTCAATAGTTTGACACATAGATTAGTGAACATACCAATGAACAAAGAAAATTATGAAAAAGAAAAAAGAACACATAATCAACGTAGCCACGAAAAATGGTTTTGCTATAAAAATGATACTCAAAAAAAATAAACAAGTTCAAAAGACAAAAATTTATTAATCAAAGCACTCTTCTAAAAGTAAAAGAAGATAATGTAAAATTTAGAAAATTCACATATCATCCATTAAAACACCACAAGTTTCAAAAATTTTTTAAAGATTTCAACATAAGGTTAGCACCCAAAAATGACTACAGCATCAGTAGACTGATTAGACCTAATAAGAATGAGAAAATTAAAGAAGAAAACAAATCAGGGATTTATCAAATTAAATGTGAAGAATGTGAGAAATTCTACATAGGAAAAACTAAAAGAAATTTGAAAACTAGAGTTAAAGAACATCTAGACATCAGGAATGTCAAGAAAGGGGAAGTAGAAAAATCTGCAGTGGCTGCCCATGCATGGTCTGAAAAACATCTTATCGAGAAAGAAGCAAAATTATTAAAACAAATAGAAAAACCAAAAGAACTTACTGTTTGGGAAAAGATCTACAATCAAAAGAGCGAAAAGAAGAAATTAATGAACTTTGAAATTCCCGGTGAGAATGACCTGGTTTCGAGGTTTTTCAGTCAGCCAATGGAAGGGGAGAAGGACAACTCTTCAAGACGACAGAACAACGGTCGTGATGTTACTGAGGATGGAACAGAAACTATGTTCCGAAACTAGTCTATAATCAAATAAGAAGAACAATATGAGGTGAGTGATAAACATATTCTACCTTAATGAATATACCTCATAGTGAGAATTCCTAAAATAAGTACATTTTATTTATTGATTTCCTTTCCACTTTTCAGCGGTTACCCTTCTAACCAAACTAATATCCTTATTTTAGGAAGTAATATTTTGAGGTTCTTTTAATGAATTTTTTTTTAGTCTGAAAAATCTTACCTCAATTTAATGTTGATTTGTTCTCAGAAGATTACATTCAAACATGTTCGAGAACAAATCAACATTAAATTGAGGTAAGATGTGTTCAAAAGAAGAAGAAAAAAACAAACCTTAACCCTATACCTAAACGCCATTACAATAAAGGGCTATTGTAGCTGTCATCTGGCTTGTGCATATCAGAATAGGCCACAGGTTACAGACTAAATTAACTATTAAAGGGTATCTTCAATTACATCTCATGTTACTGACATAATATGAATTAAGTGATTCCACTATGTGAAATATTTTAAGTTTAGAATGAGTTATTTTTGTAGCAGAATTTAATTCTACAAAAGTTGTCAAATTTTGAAAGTATTTTCATGGTAAAGTTACATTTTATTTATTGATTTCCTCTCTAGAATACTGAACAAGAGACCTCATATTCCTTCAAGTTTAAAATCTTGATCTATTTATAATTCATTGAGGGAACATTTGGTATGAATTCAGTACTGTTATTTCTATCTCCTTCTAATTAATTTTTTCACTATTTATTGTACTGTCTTCAGACCAAAATCATGCACACATTCTTCAAAGTCACTATTCACAATCTGCAACAATAATTAACTAGTTGCCTATTGTCAGCAAATGTCAGAATCTGCATACAAGAGCAATAAAATAAAATGAGTTAAAATACCTTCTTAGGTAAAATCCGTCGTCCTCAACTTTTAAAATTTTAAAAGTTGAGGACGACGGATTTTACCTAAGAAGGTATTTTAACTTATTTTATTTTATGACTCTCCACCTCAATGGTTTTAACAATGAATTTTATTAGTATTGATACTAGAGCAAACCACAGGTTGTGAACTATATGGTCAAAAAGCTGTAAACTATCTTAATACTACTGATTAGATGAGGTACTACATTTGTGGTACCAACTTTTTTTAGTGTGATATCAATAATTTTCGTTACTACATATATATCATTTTTTTTAATATGTATTAATCTGTGAAGTATTATGTAGTTCAGATGGAAAAGTTTAACATAATAGACCTGTTCAGAGTCTGTGTTAATGAGCAAACTGCAGTAGAATGGTGCAAAGATGGAGACTTCTACCAGAGACTATGGTATCCCCTTTGCAGAATTGAAACCAGAACTACCAAACACCATGCAGCTGATTTTTTTAAAAGTGTGTAGAGGTATGTTATTATACATTTCTTTATGTTTTGGTACATTTGGGTTGGTTAGATTATGATTTGGGTAGTGAGCTACATTTAGTTTTACATTATGAAAATTACCTTAAAAGTCTTTCTTTTTCACATAGTTTGGATAGGCATTATGCCAACAGACTGAATATCTAAACCAAACTGTTGAAATTGATGAGTGAAAAATTGGATGCACAGTGATAGTGAGGTAACATGACTGGTCAGTATAATGAATCCATTGGGTTGGCAATTGTTTTCCCACAATTCTGAGCTAACTTTTGGACCACCCATATTGTTCTGTTTTACAATTTTTTAAGTTAGAAATCCCTAATTCATTTTTCCCCTAATTCTCATACTTTTTTTTTTACCAAGAACTAAATACCTCTGGTTGATAACTAAATTCCACAATTGTAATTTATTTTTTTTAAGTTATGATATTCCCAAAAAATAAACCAGTCAATTTAATGTGAAAAAAATCTTCCTGAAGATAACCAGAGATTGTATTGTAGGTCTGCTTAACCCTCTTATAAAAATGCAGACTCATCTCTAATTCACTACAAAGCTTACCATTTGTATTGTCTCCAAATTCATGTATGTGAAAACCATGTAGACCTTTTGTTAGACCACTCACTTCTCCCGTCACTTTAACAGGTGAATCAGGGCTCTGAAATAATCTCAACATTAGTCAAACAAAATTTAACTTCCAATAAAAGTTAAAGTGCAACTTAAAACAACTCTGTAGCCATTAAAGTATTGGTTCTAATGTTTTTGTAACTTATAAAAAAAAATTATAACTACTTACACGAGAAAAAAAAAAAAAAAGAGTACCTGTCAGCAATATTAAAACTTAACCAAAATTTAATCTACGCCTACACTACACAAAGAAGAGAAATAAGCCTATAAAGTTAGGGCAAGTTATTTTTGTTAGATTTTTAAATTCAAGACCAATGTTCAGAGGAAAAGCTGACATAACTTGTAAATTATCCAAAATTATGACATAATAAATGTGCAATCTTTTTCTTACAGTTTATCAAGTAATACAAGTTATATGGCAAATTATGTTGATATTATATATTATTGTTACATAATTATGTTTTTACAACTCACATCTTGATCAAAGAAAACAGTCCCTTTTACAACCTCTCCGTTTAAAACACAAACTGCTTTAGTAGGCATACTGGCTTTGGATCCTATTTTGTTGCCTTCTAGAAAACTAATGAATTATTACAACAGCAACTGTTTATTGCCGGCTGCAGTAATGACCAAGCAAGATTACTGTTTTAAAAAGACAAGTTAAGGACTAGATGGCCTTGAATTACAATTGGTTCATTGATTGCAGTTGAAGAATAATTGAAATCAGGAAAAATAATGTCACCTCATTTTTAAGCTGCCATCTTTTAAGTAAACAACAGAAACTTTATAATTAGTTACCTACGGTTACCTACTGTCAATCATAGATGTCACATGCAGTACTTGTAAGAATTTAACATATCGCTGGAATTCAATGAAAACCAAAACTGTTCCTCTATGGCATTGGCCTCAAACAGATACAACGTGGGTTATCTCTGGATACAACAGTGGATTAACTCTGGATACAACCCACTATTGGCTATAGGCCTCAAATATGGATCAAGTTCTCTATGATCAAGTACTCTGTGCCACAAATCCGTATCCCTATCCATGGTGATCTATGTAGCCGTGGTTGTAAATATAAAGATCAAGATCGAATAGTAATGAAATGTTTATTTCATTTTAATGAGACGTCTAAAGTCTTATTTAAAGTTTTGTATGTTTATTGTTTAATTGGTTTATAAGATGGCTGAACAAGTATTACATGAATTAGAAACGGCAGCGCAAATAATGCTGGTGAGAAATACCGTTGCTTTGTTTTAATATAGGTTAAGATAGTTAAGGTTAGAATCATATATAATGTGCCCCTAGCGACCTATTCTGTTAGTATTATTGCTTATACAAAGTTAATTTATGTCTTAAATTACATTGTTATCTTTCCTCGATTACCATTTCTTTATATTCTATAAATTTGAATAAGGGCTATTCATTCTTTTGTAATTATGAAGAAATGTTGTATGAACGTTTAAATAATATGAACATTAACTGAACTATTTAGTAATTCTCGTTCATTTGAACTAAGTCATTGAAGGAAAAAAGTAAATACTCTTTTTGGTACTAGATGTCTCTATCTCTTTCTCTCATTATCCTTTCATCTACCCTTTATCCTATTTTCTATTGTACATCTACCTCAATTCCATTTCTGCAATACAGTTCCATTCAATTCAAACTACATTAGGTCTGTGGTACGTTTTTTGGCAGACACAATTCTACACTTACATCCTTATGCCACCGATGCACTAAACACTTGTAAACATGTTTCGTACTATTTTAAACATTTTGGAACCATGGAAAAAGTTCGTTATATGCCGGACACGAATTGGGTGTGGTAGGTTATATGCCCATCACAATTCTACACATACATTCTTATGCCACTGATGCACTAAACACTTGTAAACACGTTTTGTACTGTTTTAAACATTTTGCAACGATCTTCAAGCTTTTTTTACAATATTTTATATTTATATATTTACATAAAACATCGTGGATACATTACTTGCTTGCTACTTTCCCATGTTGTTCCAACGTTGCCACCATTTGAAAATAAATTCAAACCATATTTAGTGTTAGTGTACGTAAAATTAGTTTATAGTTCATTAAATAGTACGCATGTAAATTGTTTTGTTACGTTAGGAAATGGGAAGTTGGTTTACGTCCATTTTTTTAAGCATTTGAGAATAAATAATATGCATGTAAACTATTTACACTAAATACATTAACACAAAAACTACACTAATAACTAATTAAACTACAGGATAAACTTCTTGAATGTCTTCCATTAGTTCTTGGAAATGTTTGGCTATCTATTTTTGCTAAATATGATCAAACTCTAGCTCAATTTTAGATTACCTTCCACTTGATTTTCCATATTATATTCTTGTAATACTTTTCCATATTCATTAAAAGTTCGTATTAGTTTAAGTTTTCATGGCCCTCTTTCATTCCCCATGAGTGGCACATGTTCTGTCCATTGCAGTTTATAAGACTTAAACTGTTCTTATTACAGCTTTTTACCTATAAAGATCATGTAGCTCATCACTATTAAATAGTTTTCTCCATTCATTCGTCTATTCATCTCTCTTTGATCCAAAACTTTTCATAAGTACTAACATATTCATACAAAATAAATATAATACTCAGTTCTACAAAATAATATATATTATACCTTTAATATTCATAAAATTAAGCAACTCACTGCCTCTATTGAACACAGAGGTTCATGGCCTTGTGAACTTAAGCTCTCCATCAGCAGAACTCATGCCCTCCTTTCTTATTTTTTTATTTTTACAGTGAAATACTGTCACACTTTTGACCAAGATATATATATATATATATTAGTCTGGCTTATCGTCTTTGACCTGTCCACCATGAGTGACCCTTCTGGCAGCAATGCTTCTGCTGATATACCTCTCAGAGTCATTTAAATGTGTAAGCCACTCCACCACAAAAAATATAAAGATAGATTAATAATATTCATGACTATCTCATTGGCACTAACAAACCCGGAGATTCACAGCTATGCGAACATAAGCTCTCTATAAATCCCCATCTGAGTTCATGTTTTCCAATCATACCTATATAATTTACTTCCTTCAAATCATAATTAATATTATTCTCCCACCTCAGTCTTGGACTACCTAGTTTCCATTCACCTCTTTCATTCCCCATTTGTGCCACACATATAAATATAGCCTATTTCAGTCTAAAAGCATTAATTGTTCTTATTAGTCTGATTCCCCATAAAGATCACATGGCTCACTGTTGTGAAGTCTTCTCCATTCGCCTCATTGATCATTTCTCTTTGGTCAAAATAATTTCCCATGCACTTATTCTCAAATATCCGTAATCTTATCTTAAAGTAAGATCATGTTTTGCATCCATATAATATATGGAAGAATAATAATAGTTTTATATATTTTCAGTTTAACATTTTTTGAAAGGGTTTGGGATGTAAGAACTGCTGTAGTGCATATTAGAATGTGTCTCCAGAGTTGGACCTATGTTTAATTTAATTGTAATATTCATACAAAATTGAATTAAATTAAACGCAGCACAGCTACCTAGTTCATAACATTAAAACCAGATCATAGTTTAATCAAAAACTGCAAGTTTGAACCTGTGAAATAAGAGTTCAAATGTCCAGTCCAGAGATATAGTGCACTTATTTGCAGAGGATTTAAGAATCCAGGTACTGCAATGTGAAGAATGAATATAAATAATTTATTTTAATATAATAAATTTGTGAATTTTAACATTGAGGTTTTCTTAATAAATAATTTCTCACTGAAATTAAAGTGTCCATACATTATACTGGATATCACACTCTAATCAGCAGTGGAAAACATTAAGCTCAACTAAGCAGATGGATCATTATCCTTAATTTATAAGAATGTTACAATATGATCATTGCAATTAAAAAAACCCCTAAACAACAAATAAAAAGTTTTTTTTTTTTTCAGGCTCCACCATCAGTTGTTACAAATGAACAACGCCACTCTGCAGAGGTGATGTTCCTGAATTTTAGAAAGACCAAGACTCCATATGCATTATGCAGGCATATTCTTGGTAACTAAAAAGTTTTTATATCAATTTTCACAATATTTTTATTTTGCTTTTTCCTAAGGATAAATTTCAAATATAGTATGAGACAAATTCTCTATATAGACTGGGCTCACTCCATTTAAACAGTAAATTTTCAGTGTTTTTATTTTAAATTTGTTATTTACATTAAAGGGCAAATTAATATTTTAAGAGAAAAATTTACACCTAAACTAGGATTTGAACCCAGGATCTCTGGTTTTCTGTACCAGCACTTTATCCATTAAGCTATCTAGGCTTTGATTAAACATTTTTCTCTTACAATCAGTAAATTAATCAGATTTTATATCTCACATCATATTTTCTATCCTCTCTAGGGTTACTTTCAATGAACTTTCATCTAATTTTGAAAGTTATCAACATTTGGAAGAAACTAATGGCATATTCATGTACGGCATATGTTGATTTTATCCATCAAACACTAAGAAAGGATCATAAACTTTTTTGTAGATAGTATCTATAAATAAAATTATATTGTGCTTGTTTTGTTGTTACAGCATTATAATATTATTAAGATTTAATTTAATCCTTCCATTTCTCATATTTTTTTTCAAATTTGTCAGCTAATAATTTTGTTTTTGGTCTAGAGAACCAAGGGTCCTGGGTTCAACTCGCGGTCTGAGCGTATAATTTTTCTCTTTAAATATAATAATTTTGTACTTATTAACAGTAAATATTTTTATTGAAACAGAAACAAGTTCAGTACCAATGTTGTCTTCGAAGCTGCAGGTCTTTTGAAGGATGCACTCATTCGGGAATGGAGTTTCTTACAAGAATCTGATCTTATTTCTCTTCGTCAGTATTTATTACAATACATTATTCAAAAGCAGCTACAGCCTTTTGTTCGAGAAAGGATTTTACAAGTAAGATGAAAAACATACACAGAAATGTATTCTTTTCTTGGAAAATTATGATATTCTTACAGTTAATTAATACTTTTGCCTATGCTAACAGTTATGAATAATTGAAATCTTTATAAAAGAATTATTTGTTTTAAGGGAACATTATATGTTCTTTTAGGCTTTCACTGCCTGTATCTTGATATCTTTGGATTGAAGATTTGCAGGTTCAAATCTAGTACAGATTATTATAAATTAATTATGGGAAATAACATTATGAGGTTTTCAAGTTAATAACTAATAATGAGTTATAAAGATGGCTGAAGATAGGGATGCCTCCAGAAACTGCAGTCCCATGCTTGAAGATCACGGAGTATGAGATGAGATTTCACAACTCATTATTAGTTATTAATCAGTATAGACGATTGTCACAACTGACATCCAATGGTCTCCTCTCCTGCAGACTGACCTCCGCACCATCTGATGGCTGACCGACGAACTTCCAAATCAATGCCCTCTCCTTATCACCGGGTATTTCAAAATTCATAGTTATGTTTTTATTCTTGCATATGTAAATGTTTTCCCAAATTGTGATTTCCTTCAGTTTTTCCAATTGTTTAAGTAATTTTGTTTCGGTTTCTATTCTATGTTTTGGTTTCTATTCTATGTTTTTCTGTCATAGAATAGAAACCAAAACAAAATTACTTAAACAATTGGAAAAACTGAAGGAACTCACAATTTGGGAAAAAAATTACATATTCAAGAATAAAAACATAACTATGAATTTTGAAATACCCGTTGATAAGGAGAGGGGATTGATTTGGAAGTTCGTCAGTCAGCCATCAGATGGCACAGAGGTCAGTCTGCAGGAGAGGAGACCATTGGATGTCAGTTGTGAACGTGATACAGCATTGAGAATGTCACAAATACAGTGAAGAAATCTGAATCTGCGAGGGAGTTAAGAAGTATGAGGTGAGTCAAGAAACAACTTAACAAAATTAAAATAAACCTCATAGTGTTATTTCCTACCTACATAACTTAATAAAGTTATAGAGAGTTTATTTACAAAAATAAGTTGTATGAGATGTTAAGTTTTCAAAAAAAATAAACAACGACAAATCAATACACTTTCACGTGAGCCCTTGCACTGACACAAGGAATGTCCAATCTGTATTCAGTTACCATCTAGGTTCACCGCAACATTTCTGGAGTGATGGTATCAATGGCTTTCACAGTCTGGCTAAAAAGGTCTCAAAGATCCACACTGTAGTGGCAAACACCCTGTCCTTCACATAGCTCCAAAAAATATCCAATGTTGTCATGTCAGGGGAACATGGAGGCAACTTCAGGGATCCATCTAATCCTATCCAGCATTCTGGAAAAGTTTCATTCTGAGTTTTGCAATGGCCAGTGAAGTGGAGCACTATTTTGCTGAAACCTCAGGTTTGGTTGTAGGCTTTCAACCTTGGGGAAGACAAAATTCTACAGCATGACCAGCTACCTCACTCCTGTGGCTGTATTCTCTGCAAAGAAGAATGACGTGGATTATCTGTTGGATATGAGGCCACACCAAACTTTTCACTTGCAAATTTTATCCCGACCGATTGAGGGTCTTTCCACTTTTCAGCGGTTGCCCTTTTACCAGCCGGCTGCTGGCCCTTCACATCCACATGTGTCAATCACAGAGGTAGATGATCAACAGCCAGTGTAGGGGTGACATGTGGTTAGCATGTCGAGTCCCCCAGCCGTTATAGCTGGTTCCTCAACCTGGAGCCGCTACTTATTGTAGCTACCCAATTGCCTCACGATGCTGGGTGGGCACCGGTCCCATACTGGCCGAAATACCATGAGAAAATTTCTTCCCCCATGGAGACTCGAACCAGCGCAAGTCCCGCAGCTCTGCGCCAAGGCTTCCTACCTTAACCGCTCGGCTACGGCGCGGGACTGCAAATTTTATATCCACAAAAATAAGATGAGAATCGTAAATTTTGAAATTCCCTGGGAAAGAAATTTGATTTGGAAGTTCATTGGTCAGCTAACAGAAGGAGCAGAAATCAACCTACAGGATCACAAACCACCGATTCAACAGTTAGAAAGAATTAATAATGATATGTAACCTATCGAAACTGGTCCTCTAGAAACCTACAAATATGAGGTGAGTCGTGAATATTCTAACTCTCTATTAATTAACTTGCACTGTTTGCCTGATGCAATATGGATTCTCTTATCCCCAAATTCAAATGTAATCCTTATTCACAGTCCCCAAGATTGTATCTGTATTGTGTAAGTCATTGGTACCATCACTCCAGACATGTTACAGTGGACTTGGATGGAAATTGAATACAGACTAGACATTTTTCATGTTCCTCCATGAGCTCAATGGAAGTGTACTGTTTTATTTTTTTATAACTTAGTAACTCAAACAACTTATTTTTGCAAATTATCTTCCTTTAATTTTATTTATTTGGTATAGGAAGCACATTGAAAATAGCAGATTGCAGTGCAGATGCTCTGTACATTTCTTACTTAATAAAAATCAAAGGCGTGAAACAAGAGGCAAAATTTGTAACTCTCAACTATTATTATAATTAGGTCAAGGATTTTATGTACTTAAAGTTAAGATTACAACATAGTATAATGAGGAAGTAAGACTTTTGATTGTCTTTTATCTTTGTTCCATATATAAACAGTTGAATAATGTATGCTATCTGAATTACAATATTAACTTTATTGCATACAAATTTTAGCTCTATACTGTATCCGAGTGAAGTTCCAGTTGTACTGTAAACAAATTAGCATATGGTGTAACTCCGCCAACTCAGTTTATTGGGAGAACCATGGAATTGTCTATGAAAGTGTCAGTGAAAAAAAACATTTTTCTTCCAACATCATATTTTACGGGAAAAAAGACTGAATACAAGGTAAGTTGGTTGGTTGGTATCTAATGTCGAGCACTTGATAAAGAAATCATTCGCTCTCTTGCACTCCAATATTTAGCAGGAAGGCTGGTCTCTTCCACAAAAGCTGGACAACGGAGAGATGGTTTCTTTCCATATCTTCATTTAAATTGCAAAAAGGGCATTTAGGTGAATCTGTTATGCCAATTCTGTGTAGGTGTTTATTCAAGCAGTCATGTCCCATTAGCAGTCTGAATGTTGCTACTGCAGATTTTCTTTGTAATGTAGTAATGTCATAAGCTTGTAGATTTTCCCATTCCTTTCCAGATGTTTTGGTGGTGTATTCTTCTCTAAGTTTATTGATGTATTTATTTGAGATAATTCTTTTGATAGAGTGAAATGAAACTGGAGTAGAAGTTGGGTTTGAAATAATTTTGCTACCCTTCTTGGCCAGAAAATCAGCTATTTCATTGCCTGTCACTCCACAATGGGCCGGAATCCATTGAAGTACAACTTTTTTATGTAGACGGGATAACTGTTTTATCATTTTGTGAAATTCGATAATTTTGATGCTTTTGGGTGTTGTGTCTCGTGTTACAGCGAGAATGGCTGCTTTGGAGTCACATAGAATTACAACTTTTGTAAATTTTTGGATGTGATATAAAAGATTTTGTAAACTTAAGAAAATTGCTAGAATTTCGCCATCAAAGTTTGTTGAATTTGTGTTTAGTTTACGATAAAAGGAAAAAAGTGGACATACTGCACCAGCACCAGTGCCACCGTCATTTGGTAGGCTGGAGCCATCTGTAAAAATATGTATCCATTCAGGAGCTGGGTATCTTAGATTTATTATTTCCAGTGACATTTTTTTTAAAATATATGGAGGAGTTTCAGATTTCTTGATGCCTTCTGTTAAATGAAGGTTATATTCAATTTCCAAAAATTCTAGAGGGTTGTTTCTCATCTGCATATTTTCTTTTGAATGTGGAAGTTGCAATTTCTGTTTGATTTCTTGTACTGTGCTTAAGAAGCTTTGCTGAGATTTTAAATACACTTGTGGTTTTCTTTGGGTCCAGTTATTATGGGGTAGCCTTAAAAATTTTTCATACTGTGTGATTGCTGTTTTCTCAATTTCAAATGCTATGTTTGGGTTATTTGTTAAGATTTGCATGGCAGTGATTGGTGTTTTAACGGCTCCTGTTATCAGGCGGAGGATTTGGTTCTGCAATTTATTAAGTTTTTCCACTTTAGTAGTTACTAGGATTTCTTCACAATAATGAAGTACAGGTTTTATGTACATTTGGTAGAAGGTGTTTAGGGTTTGTGTGTTGCAACCCCACTTTTTCCCTGCTAATCGTTTTAATAATGGTAACCTTGTTTCTATCTTTGTACATATATAACTTACCAGGTAAGTTGGTACCAATAATTAAGACCTTCCATTTCTTATTTATATATAACAAAAATTATATATGGGCCTACCTAATCAGATGTTTATACTTTTTCCATGATGTCGATAGTTATCCTTTATATGCAATTTCATTAGTTCTACGAGTAGAAGGTCTGCACCATGCTGACGTATCTGTAAATTTATACTTTTTCCATGATGTCGATAGTTATCCTTTATATGCAATTTCATTCGTTCTACGAGTAGAAGGTCTGCACCATGCTGACGTATCTGTAAATTCTGCTGTTATTTTCACCACATCCTCAATGGCTAATGTAGGATATTTTTTTACTAAACTGTTTGGAAACATTCAAATTAATTTCTTTCCACTCTTCAAAGGTTTTCCCTTTTGATGCTTCGAAAAATGTAAATGAGAAGCAGCCATTTGAAACAGTTGAAATTTGTAACAATTAAACAATGAAATGCTTAAGAATTAATTAAATGAGTCGTATCTCACCTCATATTTCATGTTCTTCATGAGTCGTGATGATGGCTGAAGATGGGAGGGATTCCTCTTGAAAACTGCAATTTCTGTGCTTGAAGAACACAAAATACGATGTGAGATATGACTCATTTAATTAATTCTTATCAATTGAAAATCTCATAATATTATTTCCCATAATTAATTAATGAAATGAAATGCTTGTTTATTTAATCTATTAAAATTGTTATATATTTCAAAATTCTCCCATAAAGCTTATATCTGAAAAGAAAGCCATAATGAGCCAACAATTGACTATTACAAAGATAAATACCAACTAGATAGTATAACTGTCATGGGATTGATTATCGGGGCAAGAGGTACTATACCAGGACTCTTAGCCAACTTTTGGAATTCCTTAGATTTGGACAGGGTGTATCTTTCTAGAATTGCCATCGCTGCCATTAGTGGATCAATTTCAATTTTAAGAAACCATATTTACAAAATTACTTTATAGTATGTATATTTCAATTAGGCCTACAAGTTGAATTTTTTAAAATATATTTACAAAATGTATTTCATCAATTACAAAAATTAATTGTCTGTATCACTTTGTCCTTGAGGCAATCCTCTAATGAGGAAAGTTTTATATAATAAAATGCTAGATAATATATATTTTTATTTTATTAATTTCAAGTGTTAGAAAACAAACTAGATTTTCTTGCATGTTTAAAGGTAAACAGTTATTCGACCAATGAAAGCAGAGTCCATACGTCTGGTTTGTTTACATTACACTGGAACTTAGCTCGGAAGAGGTATAATTATAGTAGTAGTTACTGTTGCTGATAAACTTTTATTTTTTTATAGGTAATAGCAATAATGGTGAAGCGTGGAAGTGTTGAAGATTTTGGCACTCATCGTGGTCAGATACTAACAGAAGTTGAGCTCCCTTATTCTTAGTGGTTGATCCACCAGGGGGGAAGGAGCAAATATATTAAATTAATGTTGGGAGGTAAACATTATGAGGTATAATCATTAAAATTCATCGGAGAACATTTTGTTTAAACAAAATGTTCTCTAATATTTAATTTTAGGAAGTTATATTTTGAGGTTATTTTAATTATATTATTTCAACACTCAAAGAAATAAATAACAAAAATGTTGTATATACAAAATCAGATAAGGGTAACCAAATTATAATTCTGGACAAAGAAGATTATCAAAATAGAATGGAAGAACTTTTGAAAGAAAAAGAGTATGAAAAAATTAAGAATGACCCCCTACCAAAAACCATAAAAAAAGTGGAAAACTGTTTTAAAAATGTTAAAATTCTATCCAAGAAAGAAAAATTTCAATTAAAAGTAAGCAACCCAAGAAACCCTAATATACATGGACTTCCAAAATTCACAAACCGGGAAACAAAATGAGGCCAATAATTAACAATATTGGATCACCAACCTACAAAATTTCGAAATGGCTGAATAATCAATTTAAAAGAATTAATAATTTTGAAAGTCTGCAGATTGAAAATTCATTGGAATTAGTTAAGAAATTAGAAAAAGTGGAAATTGAACCCACAGATAGGTTGGTTTCGTTTGATGTAGTTTCACTATTCACAAATGTACCGAAACAAAAAACTTTGGAGATATTGAACAATTGGTTAAGAAAAAACAACATAGACAGAGAGATCAAAGAAGATTATTTGAAATTAACTGCGTTATGCATTGACCAAATGTTTTTTACATTCAATGGGAATTTCTATAGACAAAAATCAGGGCTCTCAATGGGAAACCCATTATCACCTTTCCTGGCAAATTTATTTATGAGCGATTTTGAATGTAAAATCACCAAAGCACATCCCACAATGTTTAAATTTTGGAGTAGATATGGATTGATGTATAATTTGTATTGTTAAAGAAAAACATGTAGAAGATTCCCTAAAACTATTAAATTTACAGAGTACAAACATTAAATTCACCAAAGAAATAGAAGACAATAAACAAATACCTTTTTTGGATCTTAAATTGGTCAGAAACGAAGAAAAAAGAAAAATTGAATTCAGGATTCATAGGAAAGAAACTCATACGGAAAATTTTATAAAATCAACAGGGTTCAATCCATTGGACATAAATTAGCAGCATTTAATAGTTTAACTCATAGATTGGTAAACTTACCCTTAAACGAAGAAGATTTCAAACATGAGAAAAAACACATAATCAAAGTAGCAAGAGAAATGGGTTTGATGAAAAAATGGTACATAAAAGGATAGAAAAGTATAAAAAACAAAAAATGATAAACAGAAGTAATCTTGAAAAAGAAGAACCACCTATGAAAAAATATAGGAAATTCACATATCACCCCTGGGTACATAATAAATTTCAAAATATATTTGAGAAGTTTAATATTAAATTAGCACCAAAAAATAACTACAGTTTAAATAAACTAATAAAAACCAACAAAAATGAAAAAACTGATAAAAATAAAAAGTCAGGAATATATCAAATTGAATGCATGGGTTGTGAAAAGATATATATAGGGAAAACAAAAAGAAACCTAAAAATTAGAAC
The DNA here is from genome assembly GCA_030220185.1 of Diploptera punctata. Classification (NCBI taxonomy): domain Eukaryota; kingdom Metazoa; phylum Arthropoda; class Insecta; order Blattodea; family Blaberidae; genus Diploptera; species Diploptera punctata. The sequence goes on along the minus strand of JASPKZ010002692.1, from coordinate 631,151 downwards.
CAAAGAACACATAAGAAATATTAAAAATGGAGAAATTGAAAAATCTGCAGTTGCTGCTCATGTTTGGTCTGAAAAACATAATATAAATTCAGACACTAAATTATTAAAACAGTTAGAAAATACAAACGAGCTGACTATTTGGGAAAAAATTTATATTCAGAAGAACAGAAACAGAGTTATGAATTTTGATAATCCGATGGAGGGTGACCTTGTTTGGAGGTTCTTTGGCCAACCACAGGATGGAGCTGACATCGACATCCAGGTGGTGCAACATAATGCAACATAAATAAAACCAGTCTGGGAAAGCTGAAGATAAAACAGAGAATTGTTTTGAAACATGTCCAAGAACAAATCAACATTAATATTGAGGTAAGATGTCCAGACCAAAAATAATATAATTAAAATGTTCTCTGATGAATTTTAAGGAGCAAATAACTAATTTTTCTTTAGCAAGGTGATATGGTGTTTGATCATTATCACTATGTTTGCTCTAAAGTTTTAAGCTTTGAATTTCAATCCTTCTCTTACCATAATAGAATAATCCTATGGTGTAAGATGCCTAGACAACCTTCGTTCTACCAGCTGGCTGTTGGCCTCATTCACATATGTTAATCACATAGGGTAGATGGATGATCATCTAGCCAGTATAGGGGTGAGATGTGATCAGCATGTCAGGTCCCAAGCCTGTTATAACTGCTTTTCTCAATCTTGAGACACTATTTATTGTAGCTACCCAAATTCCTCACAATGCTGGGTGGGCACTGATTCCATATTGGCCAAAATTCCATGAGAAAATTTCTTCTCCATGGGGACTTGAAATAGTGCAAGTCCCCTAGCTTTGCACCAAGGCATGATGCCTTAGGCCACTCAGATATGGTGCAGGACGCTCTCACGTGTCTCTTAACATTTATTGCAGCTCTTACTTTATCTTTAAGTTTGTTAAAGGAATGTAGTTTTTTTTTTATAAATCTGATTTTTAACTTTACCCCATCAATAGAATCACATGACATTAGATCTGGAGTATGTGTTGGTCATAAATTCTTTTTTTATTATTTATCCATCATGCACATGGCATAGTTCTTCCTGTAACAAAATTGGAAATTCAGCTCTAATTACATAATATTTGTGCAATTCTTAGTATTGTGCAATTCTTACAAAGATGAAATATTCTACACATTGATTCAAGTAAAATTTTATCATCTCACCTCATATTCTTCTTTTTCTTCTTAGACAAGTTTGGGACTTTCTTTGGTTCCATCCTCAGTATTTTCTTGACCATTGTTATGTCATCTTGAAGAGGTATGAGGTGAGATGATAAAAATTTTTATTTTATTTTAGAAAGAAAAATTACATTCGAAATGGAAGTTGAACCCCGGATCTCTGACTCTGTATGTCAGTGTGATAACTGTTACACCATTCAAACTTCTGATAAGGAACGTCAAGTTTCTTTCCACTTATACAATTAATTCTTCTTTCATCCAAAGGCCAATAGCCATTGCTATCAACAACGCCATCTGACGACTTCTTTCCAAAGTATTTTTATTGAGAATTTAAACGTTACTTTTAAGCGGTAAAGCTACATATTTGATGTTATATTTTAAATTAACATATTAATTAAAAATATAATATCAAAAAATTATAAAATTTTACTTAAATAAATAATACCTCATAGTGTTAATTCCTAAAAAAGTTAGTTCTATACATTATTAAACTGGATATTATTGTGATTTTTAAGACAATCAATTGGAAAGAATTGAGTCATTTTGTATATTTGTAATTCATGTTTGACTTATGATTGTTTCTAATTTCAGCAAATTCTTGGGTGCAATATTATTTCTGCTCTCATGCAAGAATATGCAACAACAGTAAAATCATCTGATGTTGGTCTGACTTGGGAAACACACTTCAAAGCAAAAAAACAATTTGAGGTACTTATAAATTCACCTTTGTACAGTAAATATCAATGGATTCAAGTGAAAATATATAAATATAAATCCAAAAATTAAGGTAGAATTTTTATCACTCACCTCATATTGTTCTTCTTATTTGACTATAAACTAGTTTCGGAACATAGTTTCTGTACCATCCTCAGTATTGTCACGACCGTTGTTCTGTCGTCTTGAAGAGCTGTCCTTCGCTCCTTCCATTGGCTGACTGAAAAACCTCGAAATCAGGTCATTCTCACCGGGAATTTCAAAGTTCATCAATTTCTTCTTTCTGCTCTTTTGAATGTAGATCTTTTCCCAAACAGTAAGTTCTTTTGGTTTTTCTATTTGTTTTAATAATTTAGCTTCTTTCTCGATAAGATGTTTTTCAGACCATGCATGGGCAGCCACTGCATATTTTTCTATTTCCCCTTTCTTGACATTCCTGAGATGTTCTTTCACTCTAGTTTTTAAATTTCTCTTAGTTTTTCCTACGTAGAATATCTCACATTCTTCACATTTAATTTGATAAATCCCTGATTTGTTTTCTTCTTTTATTTTCTCATTGTTATTAGGTCTAATCAGTCTACTGATGCTGTAGTCATTTTTGGGTGCTAATCTTATGTTGAAATCTTTAAAATTTTTTTGAAACTTGTGGTGTTTTAGTGGATGATATGTGAATTTTCTGAATTTTACATTTTCTTCTTTTACTTTTAGAAGAGTGCTTTGATTAATAAATTTTTGTCTTTTGAACTTGTTTATTTTCTTGAGTATCATTTTTACTGCAAAACCATTTTTCGTGGCTACGTTGATTATGTGTTCTTTTTCTTTTTCATAATTTTCTTTGTTCATTGGTATGTTCACTAATCTATGTGTTCTTTTTCTTTTTCATAATTTTCTTTGTTCGTTGGTATGTTCACTAATCTATGTGTCACATAGATTAGTGAACTTAATCAACATAGCCATGAAAAATGGTTTTGCAGTAAAAATGATACTCAAGAAAATAAACAAGTTCAAAAGACAAAAATTTATTAATCAAAGCACTCTTCTAAAAGTAAAAGAAGAAAATGTAAAATTCAGAAAATTCACATATCATCCATTAAAACACCACAAGTTTCAAAAAAATTTTAAAGATTTCAACATAAGGTTTGCACCCAAAAATGACTACAGCATCAGTAGACTGATTAGACCTAATAAGAATGAGAAAATAAAAGAAGAAAACAAATCAGGGATTTATCAAATTAAATGTGAAGAATGTGAGATATTCTACATAGGAAAAACTAAGAGAAATTTGAAAACTAGAGTGAAAGAACATCTCAGGAATGTCAAGAAAGGGTCTGAAAAAATCTTATCGAGAAAGAAGCTAAATTATTAAAACAAATAGAAAAACCAAAAGAACTTACTGTTTGGGAAAAGATCTACATTCAAAAGAGCGGAAAGAAGAAATTGATGAACTTTGAAATTCCCGGTGAGAATGACCTGATTTCGAGGTTTTTCAGTCAGCCAATGGAAGGAGCGAAGGACAGCTCTTCAAGACGACAGAACAACGGTCGTCATGATACTGAGGATGGAACAGAAACTATGTTCCGAAACTAGTTTATAGTCAAATAAGAAGAACAATATGAGGTGAGTGATAAAAATTCTACCTTAATGAATATACCTCATAGTGAAAATTCCTAAAATAAGTAAATCCAAAACTTTTAAATTATCGTATTTTCTCAAATATCTGTGATATTAAATAAGCTGATCATCTGAAAATTTCAAAGTAAAAAATTAAAAATAAAGAACAATTATAAAAATACAAAATTTATTAATATTGTAGTATAAATTGATAGAAAGACATTCTTGGACTGATTTCGGAAGAATCATCTTCATCCTCAGCCAATAACCAGTCCAAGAGAACTAATATGAGGTAAGGAGTAAGGAACCAATTCCATTTGTTTTATTCAGATGTGTTTATTTAAATATATCACTCACACTGAAGGACAAATTAATATTTGAAGAGAAACATTTTCACCCAAACTGGAGTAAATTTAAATAAAAACATCGCAATATAAGCTTTATTAGCTATAATAGTGGTGTTAAAATCCTATTTAAAGTCTTCTTGAATAAGGAGCCACAAAGTGACATGTAGAACAAGGTTCATGGCCTCAGGTATGTGGGATTGTATGAGAGAGAAAAAATGTGTTTAAAGTTTGATGTCCAGGTATCATATTACTCTAATGTGTTGGTACATAAAACCAGAGACCTTGGGTTCAAATCTTAGTTTGGCCAAAATTTTTTTCTTCGAATATTTGTTTTTTGTTGTCTTAGAGTTCATGACTTCCTCAGTGTTTTGTATGCAGCCATCAAATCTAAAACCATAGTCAAAATGCCTGGAAAATATCAAGTTTAATATAATTGACTCTGACCATGGAAGCTGGTTGATATAATTGAAAATTATATGAATGGGTGAAAACCATAACAGTAATAAGTGACAATTTTTGTCAAAATTGAGTTCAGTGTAGTTTTCTCATATTATTGGATCCTACTTTCGAATGGCAGAGAGATTCAAGTGTATGCTGTTAACTACTGCTGTCTGGTGATGGACGAATACAGTTTTTTTCTTTGGTTTGTCTTTTAAATGTACTTAATTTTTTTATGTACCATCTTTTCTTCAAAACTGTTTCCTGTTGCCACTTAAATTATGTATTCTTTTTTTTTACACAATGCATAATTACATAATTAATGTAGCAACAGAAAACGAATTTGAAGAAAATATAGTACACAAGAAAATAAATAAATTTAAAAGACAAAAATTAATTAATGAAAGCACACTTATAAAACAAACAGATGAAAACATACAATTCAAGAATTTCAATTTTTACCATCCATTGAAACTCCACAAATTAAAAAAAAAAAATTTTAAAGTTTGATATAAGATCAGCACCGAAGAATGAATACAGCCTAAATAGGATAATTAAAACCAACAAAAATGAAAAAAATTGAAGAAGAAAACAATCAGGAATTTATAAGATCAAATGCAGGGATTGTAACAAAATTTACATAGGAAAAACAAAAAGAAATTTGAAAACAAGGGGGAACATCTTAGAAATGTTAAAAATGATGAAGTGAAAAAGTCAGCAGTAGCTGCCTCATGCTTGGTCCGAAAAACATCTAATTGATACAAAAGCCAGTCTAATTAAACAAATAGAAAAACAAAAAGAACTCACAGTTTGGGGAAAAATCCACATTCAAAAAAACAAGAAAGAAAAACTTATGAACTTCGAAATTCCCACGGATTGTTATTTGATCTGGAGATTGATCGGTCCACCAACAGAGGGAGGAAGAAGCAGTTCTCCTGATCTACATAACATCAGTCGACAAGAAATTACTGAAGATGAAGCTGCCCAAGCTTCGAAACCGGTTTAATTAGAAGACTGGATATGAGATAAGGTATTAAACACTTCAATTGAATTCTTAAATTAAACCTCATAATGATTTTTTTCTATATAAGTTCAAGATTGTGTTTGTTAAAATATATTTTTAAGAGTCAGTTTTTGGCTGGGAATAACCTTAGAAACATGTCCCAATTGAGAGAACAAAATGTGAGGTGAAAGTAATTCTTTCAGTTTCTTTAATAAAGGCTAGTACTAATTATTGGAAATACATTCTGAAACATTCCATTATTTCAGAATATAAGAGATATGAGAGAGTTTTTAAGAAAGAATGAGAGAGGTGGAAAACATGCTTAAGGTTTTGCAATAGAAAATTATTTAGAGGATGTGGACATTATACATCATAGATGTGTGAAATATGATTGAAATAAGCCATGCATCCTGATTTTTTTCTGAATATTTTCAGAAAAAAAATGCACAAGTGTTTCAAATAAATATTGTATATGGTTTAAAATTTAAAATAACATTCTTTCAACCTCATCTCATATCCTGCCTTCTAATGTTAATTGAATTTTATTTAAAATTATAAATTAAATATCAATGGTACATGATATTTTATTACAAATATTTTTTTTTCAGGTGACAGATCTGAAACGCATCTTCCAGTTTTGTGTGCAAGCTTTGGGTGAACTCTCTAAGTTGAGCCCTCCATACTCGGATGAAGTATTGTCTCTCACAAAGCATTTATTATCAATAGCTGAAGGTGTCTTAAGCTGGGGATTCATATCTGCTAACTATATCCTTTTCCATACAAAATCAAAAAAATGTTTGCGTACTGCTGTACATAGTGAAGAAAAATGGTTAACAAGTTCATCATCACAATTGTCTCTACAAAAAAATAATGCATTTTTTGATTTCAGAAAATTTTCTACGTTAATTCACTTCAAAGAAAGTGGTACTGTAGCAATGCTATTTCTTAAAAAAAAAGCATAAGCAAATCTGTTTAACCACTTACCTAAACTCTTGTCGATCTCGGTAGACTAGTGGTTCTAGGTTCACTCAGGTTCCAAAGTTCATGGTTTCAAATCCAGCTGAAGTCAATGGATTTTTCAGAACAAAAATTCTAAGTAAATGGAAATTCTACATAGGTAGGAATCCCACAATTAAACCTCTCTGGGCTAGCAATCCATTAGGTTATTATCAGTTAATATTTTTGACTCATAAAATATATATATATATATATACCGTGCATCCCACATAAGACTGGGCTTAGCAGACAACAGTGCACCGTTGAAATGCCAAAAAAGTTTACGCTTGAACAAAGAGTGTTTATGTATGGCACATACGTCAAAACAGAGTTCTGTAGAGAGGTCTGTAATTGATTATATATACGTGGGAGCTTGCATGTTGTCTGCCAGGCCCAGTCTTATGTGGAAATGCACTGTATATGAGGTGAGTAAAAATAACTAACTCATAATAATTAAAAAAACCTCATAGTGTTATTTCCTACAAATATTAAATAAATCCAAATGCTTCAAGTGGAGGAACTAAGCCTCCTGTGCTGTTCATGGGTGTTCAATTTATATTGCTTTCAAGTCCAATCTCACAGTTTATAGATAAATACCAGATACAGTGGAAAACTCATATAAATTGAATGAATCGTAATAGACTTCCAGAAGTCGTGCTTCAATGCTGTCCTCAAGGGAAGAGATCTTTGGACCGTAAATTTGTTTGGAAGAAGAAGAAGATGATGATGATGAAATTTTAATTTTAGCTTCCCTTGGAAGCAGAATTCTATCTTGATCTAAAATCAATAATTCATAAGGCCATTGTAGTTTTATCCAGAGAAATTTCTGCAACAACCAAATCTGAATTTTCAGGTCTAATGTTAAGTCAATATTATTACATGAGTGTGAAACGTGGAAACAAAGTGACTGCTGAGATACAAAGAGCTTCAGGTGTCTGAGGAAGATTCTTCACATTTTTTGGCCAAATATTTATAATGAAAATCTAAGGAAACAAACAAGAACCCTTTGATATCAAAATAAAAAGGAGAAAATGCAAATTGATTGGTCACACTCTTACGAAAAAATCAGGACACTTTTGAGAGACAAGTTCTTTTTTGGAACCCTTGAAGCCAGAAAAAAAGAGAAGAACCATATTTATAAAGTTTTATTTTTAAGGTGGGGTAGAATTTTAATTGGAATATATCTAATTAGCAATTTGATGGATTGCACTCTTCCATGGAGAAAGAGTGTGAAAAAAAGAAAGGCAGATAGGAAATAAAGATATGGGGAGAGTTTAAGATTTTAGCAGGGGATAGGGAGCACTGGAATTGCTTCATTGAATCCGTATGCTGTAGGACAAGAGTAACATGACATACTTCTACTACTACTACTTTCTTTGCTAGGAAAATAAAGGTGTAAATTTTAAAAGTTTATAAGAACCTTAACTGATGATCACTACCCAAGAGATTGATCGGAGTGTTTGAAGCAGTATATGAGTCAGATCAAAGTCCTGCTCTGAGGCTGGGAACACATTGGAAGGAGGTGATACTGGATCCTAATGTTGTGAATCTCTTCTTTACTGTAAGTAATGATAGATAGCTTTATTTTATTTCTTTACTTCTTGTTACATGATTTCAGCTCCAATCTTGTTTCTGATTACATCATGTCCTCTCTCAATTTCTAATATTATTGTGCATTGTTGTCCATTTAGTATAATAATTGCCCAGCTCTCAATATATCGCCTGCTTAGAACCATATTATTCTAAATTAATGAGTCATTTTTTACATCTTACCTCATATTTTATGTTTTCTTATTTGTTATTATGTTATTTCCCATATTTAACTATGAATATTATTCTAACTCTTTTATTTAACTTTCACAGGGAAAGAACACTATGAGGTTTAATTTAATAATTAAATTAATGTTTTTATTACCTCACCTCATATCTTTTTTCTTCTATACTGCAGTTTCGGAGCTTATCTCCATCGTCAGTAGCCTCTGGTCGACCGGTGTTATGTCGTTTCTTGGCGGTTTCCTTCTTACTTCTGTCGGTGGACCGATGAACCTCTGGATTAGGTCAAAATTTGCGGGAGTTTCAAAATTCATGAGTTTTTCTTTTTTGTTTTTTTGGATGTGGATTTTTTCCCAGACTGTGAGTTCCTTTAGTTTATCTGTTTGTTTGATCAGGCTAGCTTCTGTATCTATTAAATGTTTTTCAGACCAAGCATGGGCTGCTACTGCTGACTTGTCCACTTCCCCCTTTTTTACATTTCTAAGGTGTTCCTTCAATCTAGTTTTTAAATTTCTTTTTGTTTTTCCTATATAGATTTTGTCGCAATCTTGACATTTGATCTGATATATTCCTGATTTATATTCTTGCCCAATTTTTTCATTTTTGTTGGTTTTAATTATCTTGTTTAGGCTGTATTCATTCTTTGGGGCCAATCGAATGTTAAACTTATTGAAAATTTTCTGGAACTTGTGGTGTTTTACAGGATGGTAAGTGAATTTTTTGAATCTTATGTTCTCTTCTGTTTGTTTTTTAAGTGTGCTTTCATTAATTAGTTTTTGCCTTTTGAACTTATTTATTTTCTTGTGTACCATGTTCTCTTCATAACCATTTTCTATTGCTACTTTAATTATGTATTCTTTTTCTTTTCATATTTTTCACGGTTCAGGGGTACATTCACCAATCTGTGTGTTAGGCTATTGAATACAGCTTCTTTGTGAGCGAAATGGTTAATCCTGATGCCTTAATGTAGTTATCTTTATGTGTGTTCTTTCTGTATATTCCAAATTCTATTTTGTTTTTTTCGTTTCTAGTTAGGGTTAGATCCAAAAATGAAATTTGTCTTTCAGTTTCAGTTTCCATTGTGAATTTTACAGTTTTGCTCTGAAGGTTCAGGAGTTTTAAGGCATCTTCTATTTGTTTATGGTTTATAATGGCTATTATATCGTCAACATATCTGCGCCAAAATTTGAAAGTTAATGGGTGTCCCCTTGTGATTTTCTGTTCGAAACTACCCATGAATAAATTGGCCAGAAAGGGAGATAGTGGGTTTCCCATGGAAAGTCCAAAATTTTGTTTGTAGTATTTCCCATTGTATGTAAAGAACATTTGTTCGATGCACAATTTTGTCAAAATGATGTATTCTTCTATCTTTTTTCTTTTCCAATGAAAAATATGAAAAAGAAAAAGAATACATAATTAAAGTAGCAATAGAAAATGGTTATGAAGAGAACATGGTACACAAGAAAATAAATAAGTTCAAAAGGCAAAAACTAATTAATGAAAGCACACTTAAAAAACAAACAGAAGAGAACATAAGATTCAAAAAATTCACTTACCATCCTGTAAAACACCACAAGTTCCAGAAAATTTTCAATAAGTTTAACATTCGATTGGCCCCAAAGAATGAATACAGCCTAAACAAGATAATTAAAACCAACGAAAATGAAAAAATTGGGCAAGAATATAAATCAGGAATATATCAGATCAAATGTCAAGATTGCGACAAAATCTATATAGGAAAAACAAAAAGAAATTTAAAAACTAGATTGAAGGAACACCTTAGAAATGTAAAAAAGGGGGAAGTGGACAAGTCAGCAGTAGCAGCCCATGCTTGGTCTGAAAAACATTTAATAGATACAGAAGCTAGCCTGATCAAACAAACAGATAAACTAAAGGAACTCACAGTCTGGGAAAAAATCCACATCCAAAAAAACAAAAAAGAAAAACTCATGAATTTTGAAACTCCCGCAAATTTTGACCTAATCCAGAGGTTCATCGGTCCACCGACAGAAGTAAGAAGGAAACCGCCAAGAAACGACATAACACCGGTTGACCAGAGGCTACTGACGATGGAGATAAGCTCCGAAACTGCAGCATAGAAGAAAAAAGATATGAGGTGAGGTAATAAAAACATTAATTTAATTATTATTCTAACTCTACTTTTTAAAAAATTCTTGTTTCTTATCTATGATGTTATAACTCCTCTTCCATTCAATTCTAAACTTAAAATAGTGGTACATTTTGTTATCATAAAGTGTGAAACCCCTTTCCTCAAAAGACTGCTATTATTGTGAATTGGGCAGTATCTAAAGGTTAATTGAGCTCTCCTGAAAAAAAAAAGAATTAAATAAAAATGGTGATAGAACAACCTCGTTCTAAGCAACAATATATTAGAGATAGAGAAAATTTTGAATTTTTACCAAACTTAAGTAGAAACAAGAACAATTATCAAAACAGTACATTCATACAGTAGCATTTGAATCTCATAACTGGGAAATTCCAGGCTCAAATCCCAATATCAGCCAATCTGACTGAATTTTTAACTGGTTTTCCTCAACATGACACAATCTGTCAGGAGTGGATTTAAAACTCTGGATCACACTTTTTCAACCATACAAAGATATATAGAGCCTCCTCAGGTAACTGATCAACTCAATGTAAGGACCAACTCCAAGACAACACAAACATTTAAGTCAAGACACACCATTCATTTATACATTCATACTAAACAAGACAAACATGGTAGAGTGATTATGATGTCCAAATGGTGTATGGGGACTATTTGTCTCACAGATACGGAAAAACCTCAAGAAGAACATCTTCCCAGAAATTTGCCCTGAACTAGGAATTGAATCCAGGCTGACTGTGAGTGAGTTAATGTTATTGCTGTGAGACTAAAAACAGTGGACAAAATTTTAATTTCAGAGCTAGGAATGATTGTGATAGTGTACAATTTCTAATTATAATGGAGTGATCAAAAGCAATTGTTTCAATCATGATATATAGAAAAGGACCAAGTGTGTTGGCTCTAGCAATTAAGACCTGACTTGGAAGGTTGCAAATTCAAATCCTGGTGCCAACAAACCTTTCCGAGATTTTTTCCCCTCAGTAGGCCTGACAAATGTGTTGAAATTTTATTACCAGTACTTACGTAATCAAAATTGCCATTTCTTGGCATCAATAAAAAATATTAAATCAGTGAAGTTTCACAAGAACACATGACTACTCACAGTAGATATGTACACAATTTACTGGATATAACTAAAGATTCTAGAAATGAAGCACTTATAATAGCAAGGGCATATCAACAAAAATCACATTTCTTTTTATTATTGCAATATAAACTCTGAACCTTCTTCTTTCATCCCTGTGAGTAAGAACTGTTGATACGCCTTGGAAGAGAATGAAATCTCCATTGCAATAACACGTGATGTTAGACCTGATGCATCGCAGCGCAAGAACAGATGATCTTTTGAATCCTGCCGATGATGGGACAAGTCCCGAAAGCGCTACAGTTAAATGATAATTAAGTTGAGGAGACGGACCTTTCAGGTGAATATTCTATAATTTTATATTAATTAAGAACAGATGAGTTTGAGAATAGCAAAGGCGTATGCGGCCGGCCAAGCTGCCCACACGCTTATCTCATCCAAGGTATTTATATTACCCTTGCATTCCTTGAGTTTGTTTAGGCCCGGATATTATCTTAAGTGCTTAATGTTGTCTGATTATTTCTACGAGGGTTATGTGCAAATTAATAGGTTTTCCGTTCATTTCTTTCGCTGTACATGCTAGGTATTACATGCATTCTCAGTGTCTTGTGAACTCCTAAAATACATAGGGTATACAATACCATAAACAGAAATTATGGACTTATAATTTTGAAATTCACAATCTTAAAACCGGAAATGCTTCTATGTTCATTTGGGATAAGAGCACTGGAAAACGTGGGTCTGCTGAAATTTCAAGTTGCCTAATTCCTTGCATAGGAAATAAAATAGTACCAGAAGTGAAGACTTTGCATATTTCTGAACAAAAATTTAAACATAGTTTTGACTTTTTAATTTAGTTGAGTTGTTTCTTGACTCACCTCATACTTCTTAACTCCCTCGCAATCCGGATTTCGTCACTCCATTTGTGACATTCTCAATACTGTTCACACTCACAACTGACGTCCAACGGTCTCGGACATCAGTTGTGGGTGTGAACAGCAATGAGAATGTCACAAATGCAGTGACGAAATCCGGATCGCGAGGGAGTTAAGAAGTATGAGGTGAGTCAAGAAACAACTCAACTAAATTAAAATAAACCTCATAGTGTTATTTCCTACCTACATAACTTAATAGTTTTGACTTGCCTCAAATATATCCATGCAGTCGTTTTATGAAAATTGAACACACATTCATGGTGCCAGGACACTAATACTTACCCTGTGACTGTGATTTTGGTAATATAGAGAAACATCTTTGTAGAAGAGAAATGTTTACCGCCGTACAGTATGGGCAACACATTAAAGTATGCAGGAGAAAGAACCCTTTCAATGTAGTGTCAATGAGGAGAGAAGATTTTAAAGATGTTCAAATTCTTCAGGATCACATAACAAAACGGCAAGTTCTGGATGCCAAGTTTTCGGAAGGCAGAGTGTTCGTTTTTCCAATAATTGCAAAATGGGATTTGGAATCAAACTTGCCTACAATACAGAAGAACCTTATAACATAAATCAGCAAAAAGGTTGTGGGAAAATGTACGATCAGAATCATTTTAATCTTTCATCAGTCACCTTATCCAAAAAATACACAAAACCACTAGCTATTTCCTCAGAAGAGCTGGTAGATATTCGAGCGCTTCTTTCCTACATTCCAGCAACTCACTATGGGTACTTCAACAGCATAATTTCTACCCAAGAAACTTTGAATTGCTTATCCCAGGAAGAAGAGGACGAAGTGGATGAGGACCTGTTAAATTATTAATCCAGCTTCAACAACAGTATTTTCACAAGTTCTTGCGCCTGCATCCACATTTTGGCCTTGATAAGTCGAAATGATAATTTGAATTATTTGTTTCTTTAATCAATGTGTTCATCTTTTATTAAGAATTTTACAATTTACTGAGAATGTTACTCCATTTCATAATATGTAACGTCAATGAACAACTACAGTATTGTCTAAGAGTAAAATCCGTAGTTCATTTTTTACTTTACTGTTAAATTGTAATAAAAATTATGAATATTAAAATAGAATAGCTTAAGAGTATTTTGGAAACCAGGGTTACAAAATTCACCATTAATATATAAATTTGTAATTTATCACGTGAATAACATAGACTGTCTTTTCTGAAGTAGCCTAATAAGTTTAACTTGCAATAGGCTGAATTTTTACTGTAAAGTCGATAAATATTATTGCTTTCACTTAGGTCCTAATTTTAAACCACTACAGAACACAATGTTTAACTTCTTCGCATTTGACGGTTATGCTATGTCACGCGATATAGAGAAAAAAGTTTGTGAAACTTTAAAAGCGTTTTTCTCATAACTACTATTTTGTGTATATGCCTTTGCTATTCTAAGTGCCTCAAATGATATGACTATAATTGTGTTATTGTTTTTTAATAAATAAAATATATTTAATGTTTATATTATTTGTTTTTAAACATCTTAATGATGGACAAATTGTATTTGAAAAGAAACATATACACCTAGACTGGGGTGGACCTTTGACTCTCTATGTCAATGCTCTATCCAAGTGACCTACCTAGGCCTCCAATCTAAACTCACATTTTTCTCTTATAGGGGAAGGTCTTGTACCAAGGGACAGTTTTCTGTTTTATTTTTACAAAGTCGTTCTGTTCTTTCCTACAACTGATCTAATATGAATATCATGGAAAGGATGTTATTGGGAACCTTCAATTTTTTCCCCCCATTCTAGTTATGGTTAGAGTATAGGAATTCAAATTGAAGAATGGTGCATGTTGTCCCCTGGTACATGGGTACGATGTACCAAGGGTCAGTTTCAAAACAAATACATCAACTCGTAAAAATCATACATTTTTACTTTCACAAGGTTGCAAATAATACATAACAGTAAAAAACCAAACAAAGACACAAAATAACTCATGAAGTAGGGTAAAAAATTTGCTTTTCAACATTTTAAATTATCCTAAATTGAAGGATGAAAAGTCAACCAGAAATTTAATTTGATGTTGTGTTCTTTTTGTTCCATTTAATGTTAAAGGCTGTGGTAATTTTGATATTATTTCTTCATTCCCAAGTAAATAAATGTCACCATCATCTGCAATAAATTAATTACTCTTTTCCATTTTCTTGAGGTAGCAAACCTTAAACTCACTCTCGCTTTTTGTTTGAACCACTACAGCCACAAAATATTTCTTTGATTTCTGACTTTTGCATTCTATTAATAGGTGGTCCCCTATTTGAATGGTGTCATTCTCAAATCGTTTCTCCATTTCTATTTCTTGTAATTCTTCTCCAAATTCGTAGTCATCGGAAGAATCAGATATTTATTTTTCTTGTTCAGCGTTTTCATCTGTATCTTCAACATCGTTAAAGAGCTTCCTTTTCTGTTTTTGGTTTGCCTTTACTTTCACAGTTTTCTTGTAGCTCTCAATTTCAGTCTTCTCTGGAGTGTCTGTAAGAATTCTTGTTTTCCCTTTCCTTCTTCTGACAGACAGTTTCCTTTCCCCTGCTTTGGGGAACGGTTGGATCATTTCTGGCGTAGTCCTCTCTTTAGATTTGGCAGCAGGAGTTGGTGTGGATACAGGAGCAGGTTCAGCAGAGGAAGTTGGTGTCAAAGCAGGAGTAGATTTAGTGGCAGAAGTTGAAGGTGTGGAAACAGGATCAGAATGAGATGGTGGTGGCTCTGGTCAATAACATATGATGGGAGAAAATCCAGATCATTGAAGATGTCAGGAGAAAGAACCCACTTACAATATTTTTAGGTGTAAATGCAAGTTCATAAGCCTTTCCAACCAATTCTGCAACATCATAAATGGTCACTGGTTTTCCTGCATTTCCAGGCGAATTTAAATAGTCATGGCAGTGGAGTAGAATGTTTTCAGTGGTCCAAACACAGTCTTGTCAAGTGGTTGTAGCTTCTGACTAGTATGAGAAGGCAATGTAAGGAGGGTTCATGAGAGCTTTTAGCCTTGTCTATTACTGGAAGGGAGATATGACTTTCATGATTGTCTGAAATCATTATCACAGGATTATTCTCTGATGGCTGTACATGACTGATGAAATGCTCCATATATTGTAAAACAAATTGCTTCATTTGACCATCCACTCTGATTTGCAACACTTACTGAACCTGCTGGTGCACCTTTCAGCATGAAGTCTTAAAAATGGACCCTCGGAAATACAAAAAGAGGTGGAACACTATTACCAACTCCATTTATTGCAGATATCATAGTGACATTTTGTCCCCTTTCTGCAGACATCATGCTGCCTAACTGCTTCAGTCCTTTTGGGGCAAGAACTTTTGGAGGAGTCTGCACTGTTGACATGGCTGTTTCATCCACATTCTATATTTGTTGTGGCTGATAGTCTTTATGGTTCAAAATTGTTTTGTAGTTTTGAAAAAAAACTCCGAAACTGTATGCTTATTGAAAGCTGTTGCGCGTGAGAGACTTGTTGCTTCTGGTTTCCATAGGGACAAGTCTTTGTATCTTTCCATAAAATAATGTAGCCATCCTTCACCTGCAGTCTTCTTCTCTTCTCTTCTCACTTTTGGGGGCATTTACCATTCTCCCTTGCATATTACTATGCCAGGGTTCTTATCTTTACAGTAGTCATATCATAATGGAGTATCGCAGCTTGCTGTATATATTCAACTAATTCAATTTCTTCTGAAGAAAAAAAATGTTATGCACATCAAATTTTGGCACATATGAAAATTTTTTATCAAGGCCATTCTTTGCAGAAACATGGCGAGCAACTGCTGATTTTGCTACACCATACTTTGTTGCAGCAGATCTTATTGACAATTTCTCTGCCAAAACATCATTAACTGCCCCTTCCATGCATTCTTTGGAGGGCACTTCCCTTTTTCTTCCTAATTTGCTCCTTGGCATTCCTAAAACAATGCAGATAACCAAATGAGTAGCCTATAACCTAGGCCTAACCTTAAAATAATAAAAACAATAAGATATAACACTTCCTCTATACAAGGGACACCTCATGACTGTCCCCTGGTACATCATTTGTTTGTGTCCCTTGGTACAGCTTTATGCACATGGAGGGAAAAATCTATGAAATATAAATAAATAATCTATAAAACTAAATTAAGCTTAATACAACTGTAGTTGAATGCATTACAAGATAACAATATTATTTTAGTTTAAAAATATAAACAGTACATTGTAAAAATCCTAATTTGAAGTAGAAAATACTTTTTCTTCATAAATACAAAAATCACAAATGTTCTCCAAACACAGCAGCCATTTGCATTGGGTACAGGATGGTCAACAAAACACACCTGTAAACAATCTTTCAAGAGAAAAATAAAATTTCCCTCCTTTCTATTATCTCGGGAATTAATACTGTCCCCTGGTACATGCTGTCCCTTGGTACAACACCTTCCTCTACATAGTTAATTTCCTAACCCCAAATGCTATGAGCCATTGCTATGATTTTTGCAAATGGCAACTTCTTTATTAAGAAGACTTTTTATTGGGAATTTAAACATTACTTATAAAGCCAGTAGTGCTTCTTTCAATGTTTATATTATTCGTTTTTAAACATCTTAATGATGGACAAATTATATTTGGAAAATTTGCAAAAATCGTGGCAACGGCTTGTAGCATTTGGGGTTAGGGAATTAATTATGTATAAGAGAAAAATACGTGTTTAGATAGCTCACTTATTGAGCATTGACATAGAGAGTCAAAGGTCCTGGGTTCAAACCCCAATCTAGGCGTATATTTTTCTTCAAATATAATTTGTCCATCATTAAGATGTTTAAAAACGAATAATATAAACATTGAAAGAAGTACTACTGGCTTTATAAGTAATGTTTAAATTCCCAATAAAAAAGTCTTCTTAATAAAGAAGCTGCCATTGCAAAAATCATATCAATGGCTCATAGCATTTGGGGTTAGCAAATTAACTATGTATAAGAGAAAAATATGTATTTAGATTGGAGGCGTAGGTAGCCCACTTGGATAGAGCATTGACAATAGAGAGTCAAATATCCTGGGTTCAAACCCCAGTCTAGGCATATATTTTTCTTTTCAAATATAAAATATATTTAAAATGTGAATTAGAAACTTTACACCTCACCTAATATATGATCATCTCACCTGGATATGTTTAGGAGTCCACCATCCCTGTTCTCAACTAAATTCTGATGTGGATATAAAATAAGTTTTTTTAATAAGGAACAGCCTAGTTCTAAGCAAGTGACATATTAGAAAGAGAGAAAAAACTTAATTTTTTTTATCAAACTTATGTAGAAACAAGAATAGTTACCAAATGAGTTGGCTCATAGAATCTAATAATTGTAATATCTCAAACTCAAACTCCAATACCAAACAATCTGACTTTTTTTTTTCCTGGTTTTCATCAACATCAAGGCAAATGCTGGGTTTGAATTTCATTACCAGTATCTATTTCATCATAATCACTATTTCATGATATCAAAATTAAAACAGTGATAAAAACACATACAAACTCAATAGAAATTAACATCCTATGTATGTATAACCAAAGCTCTTAGACGTGAATGATCTTAGATCTATAAATAAGAATTAAATATACTTACTTACTCACTGGCACTATCGAACCCGTAGGTTCATGGCCACGCAGACATAAGCTCTCCATACATCCCTATTCTGAGCTAATGCTTTCCAATCATTCCCTGTATAATCTACTTTCCTCAAATCATAGTTAATGTTATTCTCCCACCTCATTCTTGGTCTACCAACTGGGCGTTTTCCCTCTGGCTTTCCTACAAGAAGCTTCCATGCAAGTCTTTCATTCCCCATACGTGCAACATGTCCTGCCCATCGCAGTCTACGAGACTTAACTGTTCTTATTATATCTGGCTTCCTATAAAGACCATGTAGTTCATTGTTATCTAGTCTCCATTCACCCGTCTGTTCATCTCTCTTTGGTCCAAAAATTCTCCTAAGTACCTTATTCTCACATACTCGCAATTTCCTTTCCTCCCTTAAAGTAAGAGTCCATGTTTCGCATCCATATAATATAACTGGTAGAATAATAGTTTTATATATTTTCAGTTTAACATTTTTTGAAAGGAGTTGGGACATCAAGAGTCTCTGCAATGCATAATAGCATGCATTTCCAGAATTGAGCCTATGTTTAATTTCTTTGTGCATCTCATTCCTATTTGTGATTATTGTTCCTAGGTATTTGAATTCAGCCACTTCCTCAAAATTTCCCTCTTTTGTCATTAGCTGTCCATTTCCATTATATAATGTATTTCTACGTGTGACCATATATTTAGTTTTATTGATATTTACATCCAGTCCTAATTTCTTAGTGTTACTCAATAGTGTGTGTGTGTGTTGTCCTTTAGTATCTCCTCGCTATCGGCCAATAGTACTACATCATCAGCATAAACTAACAGCTTATTAATACCATTGAGTTGTAAGCCGTCCTCATTCTCTAAAGATTTAATGGCATGCTCTAATACAAAATTAAATAATAGAGGAGATAGTGCATCTCCTTGCTTCAACCCATTCTGGATTTCAAAAGTGTCCGAAAACTGTTTGCCTACATGCACCCTACTCTTTGTGCCATTTAGACACATTCGTATAAGTCTAACTAACTTTTTAGGAATTCCAAACTCCAACAGGATACTATATAACTTCTCCCTCTTAATTGAATCATATGCTTTTTGAAGTCTACATATAGTTGATGTACAGTACCATTATATTCCCATTTCTTTTCTAAAATCTGTCTTATGCTAAAAATCTGATCTGTTGTAGACCTGTTTCTTCTAAATCCACATTGATGATCTCCTAGAATGTTATCAATATAGGGAGTAACTCTGCTGACTAATATATTTGTTAGAATTTTGTATGAAGTTGAAAGTAATGAGATGCCCCTGTAGTTGTTGCAATCAGTTTTATCTCCTTTCTTATAAATTGGTACGATAATTGATTCTTTCCATTCATCTGGAAGAGCTTCTTTTTCCCAAATCATACTAAGCAACAGCGTATCTTGTCCATCAATTTTTCTCCCCTTGATTTTATCAGTTTTGCTGGGATCTCATCTGAACCTGAGGCTTTATACATCTTCACTTTTTCAATCACCATTTCAACCTCTAATGCATTTTGTTCTGCGACTAGCATTTCTGCTGTCTGTAAATTATCCTCCTCAATGTCCTGTTCTGTATGTACATTTAATAGCTGACTAATAGGGCGCGGATTTTGATGACATGTCATCTTTTTTCTTTACATCCCTTACAATGCCCATACATATATAAATCCTGGATAAGAGCTGCTGATTACAAATATGTTGAATTTTTACGTCATTTTTTGGTCATTTTTTACTGTTTTAATCTTTCAGGTCATTTAAAAAATTTATAGGGCATTTTTTATCATTATTTTTAATTTTAAGGTTATTTTTAGTAATTTTAACAATTTTTAGAATTTATAAAAATATATCCTTGATTCTTGAATACGGAAATAAAAAAAATATATTTCTAAGATATCATTTACTACCAGCATTCCAAGTTGCCTGCACGCACAATGTTGCAACTCTGCTTTCCTATCAATAAGCTGTTGGGGCCACTCCTTGGGTTGCATGACATCATAGCGAGAACGGGGAAGTCCCTTTCTATGTGCATATTGCGTAAGCAGTGAAGTGCATTCTTTCTTCACAATGTTTCAGTAGTGAATGAATAGATCTATCGGTTACAACAGTTTTTTCGTACCTGCAATAATGCCGAAAGTGAAGCCTAGCAAGGCTACTATGTAGTTTAAGATATATTGTTAGTGAGTTTGGGGAGGAGGTTTTTTCAACATACGGTTCAATATTATTTTGTAAAGTTTGTGAAGTTAAGGTGGCGGCTGAGAAAAGATTCACAGTGCAACAACATATCGGTCGCGAGAAACACAAATGTGCAGTGGAAAATGCTGACAAAAAGAAAAATTCACAGTTATTAATTGCTCAGAGTGTTATTAATTGCTCAGAGTGTAGGGGTAAAAGCGAGTACATCCTCCGATTTTTTAAACGAATTATGTGATGTGCTAGTGTCTGTGAATATTCCATTGAAGAAAATAAACAATCCTAAGTTAAAAAACTTTCTGGAACGTCACATGGGACGTTCTTTACCAGACGAATCAACATTAAGAAAACATTATATTCCTGTGTGCTATAACGAAACTATGGCAAGAATTAGAGATGAAGTCAGAGGTAAGAAGATCTTCGTTTCCATAGATGAAACCAGCGATGCTGAAGGTCGATACATAGCAAATGTTATAGTAGGGACGCTAGAGCTGGATGGACCAGGTAAAACATTTTTGCTGACTTCTGAAATTCTACAGAAAGTAAATCATTCAAGTATATGCATTCTGTTTGACCAGTCAATGTTCTTGTTGTGGCCTAATGGAATCCAGGATGAGGATGTGCTGCTTTTTGTAACAGATGCAGCCACATATATGATTAAAGCTGCAAAATCAATTAAGGACTTCTATCCAAAAATGGTGCATATTACTTGTTTAACACATGGGCTACATAGAGTGGCAGAAGAAGTGAGGTTATACTTTCCACAAGTGGATGCACTTATTTCAAATGTAAGAAAGATATTAGTAAAATCTCCTTCACGCAGAGAACATTTCAAAGCCCTGGCTCCCGGTATTCCTTTACCTCCGCAACCAATACACTTGGTTAGAAGCTTGTTTTTACTTTTATGAACATTTTCAAACAGTGAAATCCTTTGTGAATTCGCTTTCTACAGAAGATGCCAGAGCAATTCGGACAGCCCAAGAAGTGTTTAAAGATGATGAAATGGAGGGGAAATTGGCTTATATTAAGACAAATTTTGGCTCTTTACCATCAGCTATCGATCGTCTTCAAGAAAGGGGCATAGCTCTGGAAAATTCCATAGCATTGGTTAAGGATGTTCAAGAAAAACTGGACAGTGTGGTTGGTGATACTGGCGAAAAGGTTTCAATGAAAATTAGAAGTGGGTTGGACAAGAATCCAGGTTACAAAATCGTGTGCACAATTGTAAAAGTACTCTCAGGTGAAAGCTTTAAAACAGCGCAGATACAAGATGAATTAACACCTAGTGATCTGTCACTCTTCAAGTATGCTCCTGTGGTTAGTGCGGAAGTGGAAAGAAGCTTCTCAATGTATAACATTGTCCTCGCCGACAACCGCCGATCATTCTCATTCCATAATCTCCGAATGTACACTGTCATCTATTGCAATAGAGAGGAGAGCTATTAAGTTAAGGTACGATTTTTATACTTACTAGTTCATAAGAATGTTTATTTTTAGGTCATTTTTTTCTGCTTTTGAAGTCATTTTCTAACAATTTTTCGGGAATTTTAGAAGTCATTTTTAGCGTGTTTTTAGGTCATCAAAATCCACGCCCTGCTGATTAAAGTACCTTTCCATCTATTTAATATACTCCTGGAATCTGCAATCATATCCCCATTTTCATTCTGAATTATGTTTGTTCTAGCCTGAAACCCTTTCTTCTCTATACTAATTCCCTGATATAATTCTCTAATGTTCCTATTTTTTGCATTAATTTCAAGATCATTAATCTTCTCTCTCAAATATTCCCTCTTTTTACTCTTTAGTAACTTGGTGGTTTCCCCTCTAATACTACCCAATTGCTCTAAATTTACCTCATTTGGCTCGTGTAACCATTTCATTTTTGCTAGCTTTTTTTTCTTTACAATGTCGGCACATTCCTCATCAAACCATTTCTTGTTTTGCCTCTTTTTTAAACAACCAATGCTTTCTGATGCTGACAATTTAATAGTATCTCTTATAGCCTCCCATTCTTTATTTATATCAGTTTCATCTTCTTTTCCACATTGTCATCTGAAGTTTCTAGTACTTCAAATCTATTAGCAATTTTGATTTGATATTTTTGCCGCATTTCATCATTTTTAAAGTTTTTTAATTCAGATTTTACAGAATCATCTTTAGCATTTGTTCCTCTCATTAGCGATAGCCGTTGTCTGATTTTCATTCTGACCAGATGATGATCCGAATTGCAGTCTGTCCCTCTAACTGATCTAACATCTATGACGATACTGTGCCAGCATTTGTCCACTAATACATGATCTATCTGGTTCCGAGTTTCTCCATCTGGAGACGTCCAGGTGTATTTATGAATATCCTTATGCTGAAATGTTGTGCTCTTAACAATGAGATTCTTTGATGTGGCAAAGGTGACTAGTCTAACCCCATTGTCGTTACTATCTTCATGAAGACTGAATTTGCCTATTGTTGGTTTGAATGTATCTTCCTGTCCCACTTTTGCATTAAAATCTCCTAAGACAATTTTCATATGATATCATGAAAGGCTCTCAAATATGCATTCTAATTCTTCATACAACTCGTCCTTGATCTTGTCATCTTTATCTTCTGTGGGGGCATG
Source organism: Diploptera punctata (assembly GCA_030220185.1). NCBI lineage: Eukaryota > Metazoa > Arthropoda > Insecta > Blattodea > Blaberidae > Diploptera > Diploptera punctata. The sequence goes on along the minus strand of JASPKZ010002692.1, from coordinate 608,449 downwards.
TACATTTACAATTATAAAATCATGTTGTTTACCCTTTTAGAATTATGTATGATATCCTATCACTAACAAACTTAATATCTTGGATAGTGGATAGGATCCTCCTTCTGACTAAAAAACCTGTTCCAAATTCAGGTCTTTTATGCACCCCCGTAGAATGCAAAGCTTCCTGATTCCTGACTACCTTCTCCTGGCCACCTAACTTCCTGTTAAGCGACTATATCCAGGGGCGATATATCTAATTAAATATACAATCAAATATTTTATATGCAATATTACCTTAGATGTTAATGTTTATAAGTACGAATTAAATGTGCAACCAAATATTTTAGACACAATATTGTCTTAATTTTGAAGTTTCTATAAAATAAAAGAAATATACAATCCAAGATTCTAGATCCAGTATTATTGGTCCCAGTGAATTAGTGGTTACCTTGCTTACCTTTGGTTCCAAAGTTCTCAGGATCAAACAGACAGAGTTACTGTATTTTTCAGTATTTAAAAATTCTGAGTATGGCTTCTTTCATAAAGGAAGTGAAGTCATTGGACCTCACGTAAAGATTTGCAGCACATAAAAGAAGCTCAAGCCTGAAATAAAATTATACATAGATGATGTATTCTTATGCTGTGTGCAGAGAGAGTATTGAATGAGTATATATTTATGTAGTGTAAGTTGAGTTGTATGAAGGGTGATGATGATGATGAAGAGAACAGAAAAGGTGAAATCCAGTGCTGGTACATAGCCTACTCCTGACTAAAAGCACAAAAGAGGCTTCCAGGCTTACTTCCCCTTTGGAGATCAACCTAGTGATTCCTGGATACAGATAATGTCAGAAATGGTCTGAGACAATATGACTGGGAAAAATAGAAAATTCTGGGGGAAGAGGAAATTGTTTTATAATTTTGAGTACAGGAACATGTATATTAAATCATATGTATGGAAATAAATAATAATATTCTTCAGTTTCAAATGTTTATATAATAAATGTTTAATATGTCCTTGCAGATACATTGGAAAGTTAGAGAAAATCCTCAGCTGGCACATCACTCTTTGAACTGTTTGGTACAGTTGGCATCCTTAAATGGAGCAGTTTTTGCAAGCAAAGATGTTAGAGTTCAGTACTTGGGAAACTATATGCAAGGTTTTCTTAACCTCGTTACAAGGTTTGTATGATCTTCGTAAAAGTTTTCATTTTATTTATTTACTTCATTGTACAAGTGATAATGAATTAAGTTACAATATAGGTTATAAATAAAATATAAACGTGAATTGAAAACTTTACATCTCACCTCTGAACATGGCCAATGTTTTTATTATAAATTTAACACTTTTCACTGAAGGACAAATTGTATTTGAAGAGAAAAATATATAAGAATTAAATGAATCATGATTTCTTCTTACCTCATACTTCAATGTTTTTTTTAAACACAGCACTGCAGTATCGGAAAGCCTCATAATGTTTAAAATTTCCAAATTATGTATAAAAAAGAAAAAATATATGCTTAGACTGGGGTTTGAACTCAGGACCTTTTGTTTTGTATGCCAATACTCTACCGTCTGAGCTATCCTAAGTACACCAATCTAAATGCAAATTTTTCTCTTATACATTATAAATTCCTGAGAGCTCCAAATGTTATGAACCATTGCTCAATCACGCAAATGGCGGCTTCTTATTTAAAAATACTTCTTATTGGGAATTTTAACATTACTTTAAAAAGTAGTAGAGCATCTTTCGATGTTTTTAGTTTAAATTTGACACTTCTCACTGAAGGACAAATAATATTTGAAGAGAAAAATATAAGCCTAAGCAAATGCACAGTTGATATTATCTGAAAGACCAAAACTACTGACAACTCTGTATGTAAAATTTTAGCCGAACGTTAGCAGTCCTTATTTGAGTGACGTTTCAGGCTTGTCTGCTTCAATCAAAATGGCAGCAGATGTTGATTTGTAAAACTAAATTTTGAAACTTGTTTTTCTAGGTGACTACTTGTCAGATAAACTTATGGTTTATGCCATAATTCTTCTTTTTTTTTTTTTGGCTCTTTCAGAAAATATATACTTTTATTTAGTGTATGGAACTCCCTTATTCACTCCCATGATTTCTTTTACAGTATTACACTTCTTTTTTTATCCCAGATTGTCTTCTGAAAAAAAACACAGGAATTAAATTAAATAAAAAACTTGATGTTTGCATTAATGAATAAAATTTATTAAAATTGTTATTGTTTTTCAGTGTTGATATTTTGGACAGAGAAGCCTTGGGAATATCAAACATTGTTCGTAAATTGATACTGTTTTTCCCACCACCATTATTAGTGGGCATGCCTGCAGATTTATTACAATCATTTCTGGAGCAGCTAACACAACTTACTTGCAGGTTTTCAGAAGGAGCAGCACAGGAAGAGATGGTGAGTTGAAGGAAACCTTAATATCTTGCTGCTTATGTAAAAAAAGAGAAAATAGATAATACAATTTTGCAGACAATAGTTGTGTCATATGCAGTTTATAGGTAGCATACCTATTTTCTGACACCAATGGGATTTGAAATTTTAATTGTTGTTTTGAAAAGAAAAATTTAAAGAAGCTGTACTGACTTTATAATGTAATTCCAATTAAAGATCTTCTTAATAAAGAAGCCACCATTTGCAAGATAGAAACAATGGCTAATTTGATGCAAGGGAATTAACAGCATATATAAGAGAAAGATTTACATTTAGATTGGAGTTTCTCAGGTAGCTCAGTTGGTAGAGCATTCACTTGGGTTCAAACCCCAGTCTGAGTGTATCTTTTCTCTTCAAATATAATTATCCATCATTGAGATGTATGAAATGAATAATCCATCCATCCATATTAATTCTGCCCAAATGCAGGTTCTTCACTGCAATCGTAGCATTTTCATGTTATGCTTGCAGCTTTACTAGGGAATTCTAGGTGTGGTAGCTTCCTGTTGCTTTCCACACTGGTGAAGGATGTTGATGATGATGATGATGATGGCCATATGATTTTGGGGACCATTTGGGCCTTAAAGTTTTCCTGACATTAGTCTTACAGGTGAGGAAAAACCCCGATAAAACCACACCCAGAAAAACTGCCCCAACCGGGGATCAAACCTGGGCCCGCTGCGTGACAAGACAGCACACTACCTCAAGACAAATGAATAATAAAAATATAAAAAAATTAATGCCTAAACTAGAATTTGAAACCCGAGACCTTTAGCTCTATACGTTGACATGCTAATCATTACACTACTCAGGCATCCAATACAGCTGTTAATTTTTCCATCCCCATATACAATTCTCTTATCTTTTAATTGCTGTTTCATTCTTTCTTTTTCCTTAGTTCAACCTCTTCCGTTATAGTTGATTTTACATCCCCCACGCCTTTAGAGCCTTATATGACACGACCTTTCATGAGAGGATTTAAAACTCTGGATCACACTTTTTTTCACACATAGAACGAATGATTTCATTATCAAGTGCTCGACATTAGATACCAACCAACTTTTTTTCACACAAGGACACACAGAGCCTCTTCGGATAAGTGATGAGCTCAATGCCAGGAAAGAGGCATCTATAGAGACATACGGAATAATGCATAAGTTTATTTCTAATCTGGATGCACCTAACCTTTAACTGATGAGCCACCATCATTCTCTTGAGATTGTGGTGTAGTCACAGACAAAACATCTTAGAGTGAATTAAAAAATACAACTATCTTATCCAAAAAGTGAAACTGAAATTATTATTAATTTATTTTACTGTTTTTTTAATTATGCTATCTGTAGATTTATAAGGAAAATGTATTTTATACTTGTAATATAAATTAATTTATTTTTCCAATATTAAAGCTATGTGCAGAAGATCGTCTGTACATGGAAGCATTCGATCACATGCTTGAAGCCTGGATCTCCGTCCTTCATGATTCTCAAGTCTTTCCTAAGGATTTCTGCAAACAGTCGTCCATGCAGATCTTCAATACCTACCTCAAGTGCCACTTGTCACCACCAGATGGCACAAGGGGACAAGTGAGTTCTCCATCAATATCATTTCTCATTTTACTGCTTAACATAATCTGAAAAGTCTTATTTTCAAATAATAAATTACAGATTCTATCATTCAGTGAAATTTAGGGTAAACTAGCATTTTTTTTTTTTGTGTTTTACCATAAAAGACATATCATACTTAAAAGTGTATATGTCATGTATAAATTTTCTTTGTAGTTATACCAATTTTAGTTGATGGATTTGGAAATTAACTAGTTAATATCATAAGCCATCAAGTTTTTTTGAGTCTGTAATCATCTCACCTCAATTTAACATTAAATTGAGATAAGATGATTACAGGCTCAAAAAAACTTGATTAAAAGAACCTCAAAATATTACTTCCTAAAATAAACCATCATAAGCCATGCTCTAATTTCATCATCATGATCATCTGCATTCATGGATTAGGTCTGTTGACCCGTTCCGACTTCAGCCCATCTCTTTCTAGGTCTGCCCACATCTCGGGTGCCTTTAGGTTTGTATTTTGTTAAATTAATATTGGGAAGCTAAAGCTATTACTATGATAGAAATAAGTAAGTTAATAAACACAATTAAATTATTGTAAATCAATGGTAAAGAGAAAAATTTTTTGTCTGAACCGGGAATCGAACCCCGAACCTTTAGCTTTCCATGCTAATGCTCAGACCACCGAGCTAATCCAGGCTTCATTCCCATCCAAGCAAGAATCCTTCCTTTACCTTTACTCTACTGGCCCCACATTCAATTGCAATGAATCATCATTCACAAATACACAATGAATGGCTTCTAGCTGAAGAAGACATGAAGGGACTCCACACATCTATAGCATTATTTATTAAATTAATATTGGGAAGCTAAAGCTATTACTATGATAGAAATAAGTAAATTAATAAACACAATTAAATTATTGTAAATCAATGGTAAAGAGAAAAATTTTTTCCTGAACCGGGAATCGAACCCCGAACCTTTAGCTTTCTTGCTTGGATGGGAATGAAGCCTGGATTAGCTCGGTGGTCTGAGCATTAGCACGGAAAGCTAAAAGTTCGGGGTTCGATTCCCGGTTCAGGAAAAAATTTTTCTCTTTACCATTGATTTACAATAATTTAATTGTGTTTATTAATTTACTTATTTCTATCATAGTAATAGCTTTAGCTTCCCAATATTAATTTAATAAATAATGCTATAGATGTGTGGAGTCCCTTCATGTCTTCTTCAGCTAGAAGCCATTCATTGTGTATTTGTGAATGATGATTCATTGCAATTGAATGTGGAGCCAGTAGAGTAAAGGTAAAGGAAGGATTCTTGCTTGGATGGGAATGAAGCCTGGATTAGCTTGGTGGTCTGAGCATTAGCACGGAAAGCTAAAGGTTCGGGGTTCGATTCCCGGTTTAGGCAAAAAATTTTCTCTTTACCATTGATTTACAATAATTTAATTGTATTTTGTTATTTGTTTTGGATATCTATCTTCATTCATTCTGTCTATGTGTTGCTTCCATTTTTGTCTATATGTATCTATTTTATCAGTTATTGCAAATATTTCAAGTTCCTGTCTTATTTCTGTGTTCTTGATTCTGTCTTCCTTAGTGCACCCTTTAACAGATCTCAAAAATTTCATTTCTGCCGCCGTTATCCTACTTAGATCTTGTTTTTTATGTATCCCGGCTTCTGATCCATAGAGCAGTACCGGTACTGCTAACATTTTATAAAATTTCAATTGGGTCTCTCTTGTTGTTTTGTTATTTAGTGATCGTTTTATCGTACCACATATTCCCTGGAATTTTGCTATTTTATTATTTATATCATTATCATAATTAAATGAAATGTCACATCCTAGATAATTGAAATGGTTCACCTGTTCTATGATTTTGTTTCCTATTACTATTTTCGATCTGATTTGATTTTTCCCTTGGTATGCCATTACCTTAGTTTTTTCTATGGATATTTTGAGATTATATTGTTCACATATATTATGTAGTTTAAAAATATTCCTTTGAAGTTCGTCTTCTATATTTGCTATTATTACCTGGTCATCAGCGTATAATAATGTTTTCAAGTATTACCCATCCAAGTGTTTTGTGCAGGCGGAAAATATGTTAACTAACAAACTGTCTTTCTATATATTGTTTATTTTTTATTATTTCACTCACCTCATACTTCATATGAAGTATGAGGTGAGTGAAATAATAAAAAATAAACAATATTAAAAAACCTCATAGTGTTATTTCCTATCTACATAACTTAATAAAGTTGTCTTTCTATATATTTAATTAATGTTGGGAAGTAAACATTATGAGGTATATCATTAAAATTCATCGGAGAACATATTGTTTAAACAACTCACCTCATAGGATTCATGCTTCCATGATTATGTTTGAAATTGCGATATCATGGAAGCATGAATCCTATGAGGTGAGTTGTTTAAACAATATGTTCTCTGATGAATTTTAAACTGTCTTTCTCTTTCTATTCCTTACTATGTTGCCACTTCCTGTCCTTTGAATTATGTTGTTTGATTGGCAGGTAGAGAGCTGACAAATACTCATTCAACAAATACTATGTATTTTAATGATCCGTCGTTCTGCGCGGTCAGTGGCAGAATGACTAACTTGACAACCCTGTTACTTTTGGGGTCACGCCTAGGAATGAGCTGTCCCTTCCTTGCCCTTCTCATTACATGTTGCTACTTGTGATTTATAGTCAGGCTGGTAATGGAGAGACGACAAATACTGTGATTTTAAATGATCCGACCGCTTGAGCGTTCGGTGCTTAAATGACTAATTTGACAACCATGTTAAGATCTTTCACACGTGTTTAGGGATTCTCCCCCCACATTTGAAGTTGTAAAATTTCAATACGTGATCGGATGTACAGTTTTCTCCTACATCCCTTCCACAGATTCAGTAGATTAGCGACACTAGTGCTAAAACTCTTCCCCTCCGCCCGTGAACAGTTAACTTGGATGTGTAATAGTGTGTTTTATCTAATTTTATTCCTTTATTTGTTTCTTCGTTCCATTTTTCTATTATATCATTGATGTATAGATTAAATAAAACCGGAGAGATACTGCATCCTTGTTTAACTCCTTGATTAGTATGAATTTTATTTTTATTTACTTCATTTCTAGTTTTTATAACAAAATTTGTGTTCCAGTACAAACTCTTTATAGCTGCTATTAAGTGTTTCGGAATTCCTTTTTCTTTTAAAATTGTCCAGAGTTTTCCTCTGTCTACTTTATCAAATGCCTTGACAAAATCAATAAAAGCTATGTGTGTTTCCTTGTTATATTCTCTTCTTTTGTTTATAAATTCTTTTATCGTAAATATATTATCCATACATGAATGCCCTGGTCTGAATCCACTTTGTTCTTCTGTTAACATTACCTCTGCTATTTGTTTTAACCTAAATGTTAAGATTCTTGAGTATATTTTATAGCCTGCAGTTAAAATGCTTATTCCTCTGTAGTTGTTGCAGTCGTTACGTTCTCCTTTCTTAAAAATAGATTGTACTATTGCTGTAGTCCAGGTTTCTGGTATTGTTGCTTGTTTCCAACATAAATTTAAAAAATGTAATAATCTCAGTTTAAAAAAAATTCCTCCATATTTTATTAATTCCATTTTAATTCCGTCTATTCCAGCTGCCTTTCTGTTCTTTGTTGTTTTCAGTACTTCTTCTAATTCTTCCATTGTTATCATATCTATTCCTATCTCACACTCATATATGTTATCTTTAGTTACATTAAATTAATGTTGGGAAGTAAACATTATGAGGTATAATCATTCAAATTCATCGGAGAACATATTAATATTTAATTTTAGGAAGTTATATTTTGAGGTTATTTTAATTATATTATTTTTGGTCTGGACATCTTACCTCAATATTAATGTTGATTTGTTCTTGAATTGTTATTGAAGTTGAGTATGGAGGACGCCATCTTGTTTTTCGTAATTTATAACACAAACACAATTTCTGGTTTTGTTTCTTCCTTGTAACTTAAGAAGTTGTAATTAATATTTAATTTTAGGAAGTTATATTTTGAGGTTATTTTAATTATATTATTTTTGGTCTGGACATCTTACCTCAATATTAATGTTGATTTGTTCTTGAATTGTTATTGAAGTTGAGTATGGAGGACGCCATCTTGTTTTTCGTAATTTATAACACAAACACAATTTCTGGTTTTGTTTCTTCCTTGTAACTTAAGAAGTTGTAATTAATATTTAATTTTAGGAAGTTATATTTTGAGGTTATTTTAATTATATTATTTTTGGTCTGGACATCTTACCTCAATATTAATGTTGATTTGTTCTTGAATTGTTATTGAAGTTGAGTATGGAGGACGCCATCTTGTTTTTCGTAATTTATAACACAAACACAATTTCTGGTTTTGTTTCTTCCTTGTAACTTAAGAAGTTGTAATTAATATTTAA
>JASPKZ010002691.1:1315000-1342189 GCA_030220185.1 Diploptera punctata | reverse complement strand
TACAACTGGGAAGAACTAAAAAGAAGAAAAGTATGGAAAGTTAGAGATGGTTGGAGGCATATTTGGAATCAACATTCCAAAGGAGGACGCAAGGATGATATTCAGGTTTCTGCAGATTGTCATGTCTCATCAAGTTTTACCACTTATTTAAAACTTGTTTGTTCCCAAAATTGATTTAAGCCACAAAATGCTAGCTTATAATATTTATACAGGGAAGAATCTGGTGAACTGAAGAACATCAAAATACAAGAAATCTAGGTTTATTTCTATGAAAACAAAGTTGCTATATTCCTTGAAACAACATGATTTTCTCAACTTTTATTGATAGGCCAGAGGGATAATGACATTGTTGCCAGTTCCTGCCATTTGATAAAGATAGATAACATTTTTTTAACAATAAGTATTCCAATTCCTTTGTATGGTAGTGAAGTATGAACATTGAAACATAATATACAGAGACTGGAGGATACACACTGCTAAATCATTAAAAAGCAAGACAAATCTATGTAGGAAATAACAGGTTTATTTTAATTATATTTGAGTTATTAAAGAAAATTTTTAAAATGAGAACAAACACAAAAAAAAGCAGAAGATTGTGGTTTTCAAGAAAATGACTCCTAAGATAAATTCAAGAAACAAAAAGTGACAAATGAAAGTACTCTTCAACAGATAAAGAAATTGGTAAAAAATTCAAGAAATTGAATATACTATCCCTAGTATTTAACTGGTTTCAAAAAATTTTGAGCAAGTATAACATCAAATTAGCACTGAAAAATGATTGCAGTTTGAATAAATTAATCAAAAGCAACAAAAATGAAAAGATTTAAGAATGCAACAAATCAGGGATTTATCAAATTGATTGTAAATATTGTGAAAAAATATACATAGAAAAAACAAAATGAACTTCAATATAAGATTGAAAGAACACCTTAGCAATGTTAAAAATGGAGAAAAATGGAGAAATGGAGAAATAGAAAAAAGAAAACCTGCAATAGCTGCACATGCATGGTCAGGAAAACACAGAATTGAAACCAAGGCCAGATTACTGAAACAGTTAGAAAATCCAAGGAACTCACAATTTGGGAGAAAATTTACATCTGCAAGAATAAAAAGAAAACCATGAATTTTGAAATTTACGGAGAAATCAGCTTATAGGATGGACAACCACAAAATGACAGTTGGAAGCATCGACAATGTTGCTCAGAAGCAACGAAACCTAGGTTTGCATAAAAATCTAGAAATATGAGGTGAATCAAAATATCCAACTCAAATATAATTCAAGATGTTATTTCTATCGAGGCCAAAACAGGTCAACAAATGGTCTAAATTCATAAATGGACTATGATGAACTTTGTAACTTGTTGAAAAAAAGACTATTTTCCCAGAACAATGAAGTTAAGGATAATTTTCAGTATCTAATTAATATTTTTACAGCAAGTGACAGTGTATTTTAGTAGTTTTAATAATCATGTATATACTATAGTAAACAAATTTCAACCGCAACTAAATTGAATTACACAATGTAACTGCAAAATCAGGACTGAAATATAGCAGCAAAAATTGGATACCAAATTCTGAAATCATATCAAAATTGCAAGCGATACAAATAAGATTTTTACATTCACTCATAAGTTGACAAAAAAAGACGAGCAAAGAAAAATAGATCAGCATCAAGGATTAGACCTTAAGGTCTATTCCGATCTCATGCTAGAATTGGTCTGTCCATCATTTACTGGCTCTTCCTACATTTCTCCATCCTAGTGGTTTGTAATGAACAAACAGTTTTGAATTTCTTTTGTTATCCATTTTATTGATGTCGTCCATCGATTCATCTCTGTATTGCACAATTCTAATAGTTTTAATATATTCAGTTCACTTCATATATTTTTTTATTTTGTTTTTGATCTGTTATTATATATCCAGCCAGATTCTCAGAAACCTCATTTCTAAGGTTTCTATTCTTCATTGCTGGTTTTTGGTTAAGACCCAGTGTTCCGATCCATATAGTAGTGTTGGAACCGCCATTGTTTCATAAAATTTTAAAAGTGTCACCTTTCTAGTTCCTTTGAGACTGTTTCATGGTACCACACGTAATTACATTTTTTTTTTCTATGTCTTCACTTTTTTATACGAGATTAAAATTTCTCACCTGTTCCATTATTGTATTCTCTAACTGGATAAATTAAAAGTACAAAATATAATTGAAGACATTCAGAATTATCAAAGGAATTGGTTACACTATGTCCAAAGAATAGACTCATCTCACTGTATATTAAATTAACGTCAGAAAAACTAAAAGGAATTTGGAAATTTCTAACAAAGAACATTTTAGAAATATTAAAAATTGTGAAATTCAAAAATCTGTAATTGCTGGATATAGTTTATTAAATCATACAATCAGAAGACGAACAAAACTTTAAAAACAAGTGGATAAACCTTTATTTGGACACTAGTGCAAAAATCAACTCTTACTCATCTTTATCAAATAATGGCCCGACCAGTCCTATGTTAGGAGAGTGAAGCGTGGACTATAAGGACAAGAGTGAAAGCATACTAACAGCTTGTGAGATGAGATTTATGCGCTGAACAGCTGGCTACACCAAATGGGATCGAAAGAAAAATGTAGAAATCCTTCAAGAACTTAATGTGTCACCAATACTGGACTACGTCTCCAGATATCAGATCAACTGGAAGGAACATGTCTCAAGAATGGCTAGATCCAGGATCCCCAAGGCAATAATGAACTCGTCCAAATGGGAAACGGTCACTTGTCTACCTATGAAAAGATGGCACGAAACCACTTTCTCAGGCCGTAACAGTTCTTCTAGGACTAATACCTGGCAGGATGACGATGATAAATAGAATGCAGGAAGACGAGCTTGTAAGAAGAATATACAAATGGAAACCAATAAACAGCAGAACAGCTGGTGGGTGCACACTAATAAAACCCAAGAAATGCAATTTATTCCCGCCCAGCCCAATGCACCACATCCTTGTCATGGCTCCTGGTTAATACTAATAAGTGCAAGGGCAAGAAAAGCAAGTTCCCAATACTTAAAAATTGGGACATACAAGCTAAGGGAGAAAACCCCAACAGTTAATCATCGACCCCCAGGATTGTTAGAGGTTGAGCATGGGGGTTGACATCCTACTCCGTAAAAACGAATACATTCAAAAACCTGAATACAATGAACCTGACGTCAATTTTATGAAGTTAAAGATCCTCAGGGGTCCTCATCTAGGGGATATGTAGATGGCGACCACAAGGTGCCCAAGCTGTGCAAAATATTTCTTCCACTTACATGTTTTTTGCACTCTTAACTTTACTATCTAGCCTCTCTTGGTTAACTCTTGTTCTTTTTTACCCTGACACTATTAGGGCATCTGAGGGCTAGGGAGTCCTTCCTTTCTTCCATTTCTTCTTTCATATATTTTCTTTTCTTCTCCAGAAAAGCCTGACCAGAGGCTATAAGATGGCAGCCCCATCACTGGTCGCCTTCCTTTGGCCAGCAACCAATCGAAGGGACTATTATTACGCTTTCAAGTCTTATACAAGAATTTCCCATAAGGGAAAATTTTCTATAGGATCGTAACAGGACTTGGCCTAATACTTGGAAGGAAGAAGAAGAAGAAATTAGAATGGGCTGGCCATGTACAAAGGCTCTCAACAGATGGAGCACCAAAAAAGTGCTTACAGCAAGTTTTATGGGGAACAGACAAGTTGAAAGACCAAAAAAACAATGGGAGAGTGGTATTAAGGAAGATGCTGCAAACCTACTTAAGGTTGCAATTGGAGGCTTGCTGTGCAAAATAGAAATGATTGGAGGCAGAAGTTAGGGGAGGCCAAAGCTTGAATTTGGGCCAATCAGCCATTGGATGGATGGAATACTACTAGATGTCATTGTATCGATATGTTGACCACGTACCATTCATGATCTCTTTGGAAAAGCATAACTAATTAACTTGGTCAAGTAACTCCTATCAAGGAGAGGCTATGTGCCCAACATTGGGCTGTTACATATATTTTTTTTATTAGGAATATTCCACAATAGTGCTCCTCCTTCAACAAACACAGTGATTTGTTGCCAGAGGTTCCTATCTAAAGGATCTTTTTCCTTAAAATCTCTAGCTTCCATACTTCTCACTCCATCTATCCAACATTCTCTAGGTCTGCCTCTTCCACCAGCTTTCTAATTAAGGATCTTCTTTGGTATTCTCTCTTCTTCCATTCTTATGAGGTGTCCATACCATTTCAAACGTTTTTCTACTGTTTTTTTTTCAACTTGCATCATCATCCATGCAAATATTAGGCCGTGTGGCCTGTTATGGTCTCAAAGAGGAATTTTCCATCCAGTGCTTTCTTGGACGTCCCAGCGATCTTTTGCTTGGGGGCAGTAATGAAGCATGGCTTTTGGAATTCTATGAGACGGCATTCATTGAAGATGGGCTTTCCAGTTGTTCTGGTAGTTTAGTATATGGTGAAGAATGGGTTCTACATCAAACTCTTCCATAATCCTCATTTCTTTTATGGTCCCACTTTGTATAGCCTGCTGTACAGTGCATAAATCTCATCTCATTTGCTGTTATTTGGCTTTCATCTCTTCTTCGTATTGTCGATGCTTCACTACCATATCTTAATACAGATCTTGTAAGAACCTTATAAAGTCATAATCTTGTATTATTCTGTATTACAGATGGTTCCATTATACTGTTAATTATCCCTATTTTTGTGAAATTTGTGATTTTCTTTGATATATCAACTTCATTTTGAAATGTCAAATTATAACCGAAATAATTTAATTAATTTACTCGTGTTAAAATTTCATCATCCAAATCTCAACTTGCATAATTTCCCTTATTGTGCTTGTATCTGACTTTATCCCTTCTTGAAATTCTTGTCAATTGCCTCCATAAATGGATTTCTATTGCTACCAGCTTATTGGCTTGTTTTCTACCTACTGTCCAGGTTTTGGACCCATATAATAAAATGCTTTGTAACAGAAGTTATAGCTGTTATGTATACACATTGTATTTATTTTGTGGTTTGTAATCTTTGACTTCAATAACTCTGACCCACCCACTACTCATTTCACTAACCAGCACAGACTCAAACCCCCCAGACCTCCCAGCGTATTGCCTTAACCAACTATGCTATGGCTTGCCCCCAGTTAAAGAATTTACTGACTCCAGCTTGATTAATCATGAAAATTTTCAAATTTAAAATCTATCAACGCTTCTTGGAAGCAACATAACAGTGTGACGCAATAGCCACAATTTTCCTTATGCATTATTTAGGCATAAACAATGCACACTGAATCTGTTTAAAATGCCACCGAACACTTTATTTCCACAATTATCAGCAAACTACTGTTCACAATTATAACTAAAAAAAAATAATCTTAATTTCTATGACAATCACAACTATTTTCAAGTCACTGCTGAAAAAGTTCACAATTTCTCATTCACTTTACATTGTCCACCGCAAGACTGACTGGGGTCTCACCTCCCATCCTTTTTATAGGTGAAGGAAAACCCCAACAAGAAACTGTTTTGAGACATTTCAAAGCTCAGAATTCTCTGGTCATGGAACTTTTTCCAAACAGGAGGGAGAGACAGGTAGAACCGTCTGGCAAGGCACTTCAAGATACTTCTCAATTCTCACCTAACCCAGGCAATTCAAACATTAATTAAATAAAAATAAAACAGTGTTATTTGATTTTTATATTTATTATATAATTCAGTGATAGCTGTTTCAGTACACTGTACCTTCTTCAGACATTAACAAATTATAAATTGTGTTCCAACAGATCTAAGCAACAATACAACAATATTTATTTAAATTTTTAAATTTAACAAAGGGGATTCATTCAAATCAAGTTGAGAATTTAACAGTTTGTTAAAAGTAGTAACAAACTTAAATCTTCAACTTGATTTGAATGAATCCCCTTTGTTAAATTAAAAAAATTTAAATATTGTTGTATTGTTGCTTAGATCAGTTGGAACACAATTCATAATTTGTTAACATGTCTGAAGAAGGTACAGTGTACCGATACAGCTGTCACTGAATTATATAATAAATATGAAAATCGAATAAAACTACGTTATATTTTTATTTAATTAATAAATATGGATTTTCATCAAGTAAACACCAACTCAATTGATTAATTTAAACATTGGTATGCGACATGTAATGATATGTTTTAAGTAATAAATTTGAATTCTGGATGAATTCAAAAGACTCATTCTTCTAAAAAATATTTCCTGAGAGATTTATCACCATTTTATTGAAAGCTTGAATGAAAAAATGACTGCTTCAACAATCAAGACTAGGAAATCATGAATCTGTTATTTAATATAGAAAATCTATTAATCCTAAATGAGCATTGTGGCATAGTTTGTTTCACCCCCTCGCCACGATGAGGCACAGAGCAAGAGGGGGGCGTGAACAAGGGATAAGAGTCCATTTCCCCTCAGAGTCCTGGCAATAGTTTGCCTCTCTGTGGTGCCTGTTCTGTTATCCATTATTCACTATTAAAAAAAAATAAAAATAATGGCCTAAAGTCAATTACGATTACCAATGTTTCTACTTTTTACAAGGATGTGGGGAGTGTGCTGAAGGCACCAGCCTTGTTAAGAGCAGAAAAAGTGGTCGATTGCATCAACTTGCTTTAAAGTACCCGAGAATATGATTAATCCCAGTTGAAGCTGAAACAAAAAGAAAACAATTATTAGTAACATTAAAGATAAAATTACATTAAGAGTGAAGTTAAGTTTAAGACTTATGGTGAAATTAAATGTTTCTTACCTCTCCTCATATATATATTTGCTAAGTTGATCGTGATTTCGAGGATTAACTGTCTCATCATCAGAACTTTGTTGGTGACTGGTATTATGTCGATCAGAAGAAACTCTTCTTCCCTCTGTTGGTGGACCGATGAACCTCTGGACCAAGTCAAAATTTGCAGGAATTTTGAAGTTAATAAGTTTTCTTTTGTTATGAACTTTGAAATTCCCGCAAATTTTGACCTGATCCAGAGGTTCATCGGTCCACCAACAGAGCGAAGAAGAGTTTCTTTGGATCGACATAACACCAGTTGTCAACAAAGTTCTGATGATGAGACAGTTATAGTCTTGAAATCGCGATCAACTTAGAAAATATATGTGAGGAAAGGTAAGAAACATTTAATTTCACCATAAATTAAACCTCATAGTGATTAATTCCTATAAAAGTTAAATATAAGTTTAAGACTACTCGTGTAAAGTCTAACTGAATTACAAAACCCAACTTCCCTAAAGAAACTCTACACTGACCACAACTTATTTCTACTTTTCACAAATGAGAAGGGTTCGCTGAAGGCGATATAGTTGCTACTGGGTAGAAATAAGTTGATTCTTGCGCCTTTAAATTTAAAGCATTCTCCTACTGTCCATATATAAATGTAGTTCCTGTCTCCGAACTCGTCCCTCCTAACAAAAAAGTAACTTACAAGTTGACCACCACTTATTTCTACTTTTTGCAGGGGCAGGGATGCGCTGAAGGCGCTGTGTTGCTACTCAGCAGACGTAAGTGGTTCTGTCACCTTGTTAAACCCTACCAACATTCTTTTTACTATCCCTACATTTCTTTTCATTACCAATCTTAAGACCCAAAAGCTAAGATTTTTAAAATTCAAGTCTAATAAAACTTTAAATTTAACTTTTATAGGAATTAATCACTATGAGGTTTAATTTATGGTGAAATTTAATGTTTCTTACCTCTCCTCAATTATATCTTCTAAGTAGATCACGATTTCGAGACTACAACTGTCTCATCCTCAGCACTTTCTTGGCAACTGATGTTATGTCGATCAGAAGAAGAGTTTCTTCCGATCGACATAACATCAGTCGCCAAGAAAGTGCTGAGGATGAGACAGTTGTAGTCTCGAAATCGCAATCTACTTAGAAGATATAATTGAAGAGAGGTAAGAAATATTTAATTTCACCATTAAACTTGAAATGTCTTGTTCTGTGTTGCTATAACATTCTTGAAGTACCGGTATAAAATACATATTCACATGAGTGATATTTCAATCTGTTTAATTTTCTTCCATTAAGGATATAAAGAAACCTGAAACAAGCAAGCAAACAATTAGTTTCCCTGAAAGAGAAATTTGATTAGCAGAATGAAATAGTGTACGAGACTGTTCACCACCAAACGTGGCTTCCATCTCCAAAACTCTACTTCTCTAATAAAAAAACTGCTAATATATAAGTTAATAACCTCTTATTTCTGCATTTCACAGGGTGGGAAGGGGTGCACTGAAGGTGCATTGTTGCTACTGAGCAGAAATAAGTGATTCTGTAACTTTGATTCTTAAACCCTACCTAGTTTATTATTTACACTATTTCATTATTTTACACTTTAAACCTATAGTTTATAAGCCCAAAAGCAAAAAATTCAAGTAATGACAATATTCAATGTCAAAACTTATATATTGTCAATTAATTCTTTTTGCAATCAGTCCCTAATTTTCATAACGATAAAATTAAACCTAAAATCACCGAGAAAAAGAATTATTGCTGAAAGAAAAAATGATTAGTGGAGTGAAGAAGAGTGCGAGATCGTTCACCACCAAACATGGCTCCCGTCTCCAAAACTCTACTTCCCTAATCTAAAAAAAAAAATATGAATACTCTACTTGTTTCTACCTTTTGCTGTGGAATGGGATGTGCTGAAGGCACTGAGCAGCTACTGGGCAGAAACAAGTAGTTATGAGAATGTCATTTTGACATTTTAAACTCTGCCTAAATCTAAAGACATTCTAATGTTTATCAGCATAAACAAATTCGAAGCATTTTCATTCTCTAATTAGTCAATGTAATACAAAAAATTCAATTAATTACAATATTCAACATCAAAACTTATTACATATTGTCAAATATGTATTTTTGCAATTGGTCCCTAATTTTCCCAACAATTAAATTAAACCTAAAATCGACGAGAAAGAAACTTAAGTATTGCTGAAAGAAAAAAATGATTAGTGGAGTGAGAGAAGAGTGCGAGATCGTTCACCACCAAACATGGCTCCCGTCTCCAAAACTCAACTTCCCTAATCTAAAAAAAAAATATATATAAATACTCTACTTGTTTCTACCTTTTGCTGTGGGAAGGGTTGTGCTGAAGGCACTGAGCAGCTACTGGGCAGAAACAAGCAGTTATGTCATTTTGACATTTTAAACTCTGCCTAAATCTAAAATCATTCTAATATTAATCAGCATAAATATAAATTCAAATCAGATTCATTCTCTAATTTGTCAATGTATATCCTGGGGGCCAAATGCAAAGACAAGGTTTAAAAAAGGACAGCATTCAACACTGAAAATTAGTATTAAATGCCATCAAATCATTAAACATTGTATTAACAATCAACCCCCTCATTCCAGGAATTGAATGTGAAAATGAACTTTTCAAATGGACAGCATTCGAGGCTGTAACTTAACAGCAATGAATGTAGTCCAAAAATGTACAATTTTCACAGTCAATCCTAGCCGTTTAATTCCATTAAAATAAAAAAATCTCTAAATGCCTATCAGACAAGTCTTTGAAGGTGTATTAAATATCGTAGAGTAATCATCTCATCTTTAATCAACCTCCTCCATTCCTGGAGTCAAATGTAAGACAGCAATCAGTAGTGCAACTGCTGCCCAAAAATTCTTGTAATCAACATCTCTGAAGATATTAAATATCGCAGAATAATTTAACGTCACTTTTAAAATCCATCTCCTCCATTCCTAGAGGAAAATGGAAGCAGACAGCATTAAATAGCAGAACAGCTGTCCAAAAATTCTTACAATCTAAGTCTTCAAAAGTACGGTATTGAATATCAAAGAATAAGTAGACGTCGCTTTTAAAATTCACCTCTATTCCTAGAGGAAACTGGAAGCAGTCAGCATTCAATAACAGAACAGCTGTCCAAAATTCTTACAATCTAAGTCTTCAAACGTACAGTATTGATATCAAAGAATAAGTAGCGTCGCTTTTAAAATTCACCTCTATTCCTAGAGGAAACTGGAAGCAGACAGCATTCAATAACAGAACAGCTGTCCAAAAATTCTTACAATGTAAGTCTTTAAACATATTTAACATTGCAGAATAATTAAGCGTCACTTTTAAAATCCACCTCCTCTATTCGTAGAGGAAAACTTCGACAACATTCAATAGAAATGTTGCCCAAGAAATCTTTAATATCAACGCTGAATGTTTTAGTTCCACAAAGATAAAATAAAATCTCTAATTGCCTATTAGCGAGCCTAAAAAGAGGCTTTAATATCTTAAAATACACAGTCGATGATATCCTGAAAAGTTGCTACAAAAAAAAATGGGGTAAAACAATTTGCAAGACTAACAAAAAGAATAGGCAACCTTTCATGACCTTTCATAATTTCTTTTTGATTTACTTCTATGTAATTAATAAAAATGCTTGAACAAAAATTTTGGTATATTTAAAATTGCCAAATCTCAAAATTAAATTATTTTATAATTAATATTTAATTAAATTTTATTGAAATTATTAACCTATAATTTATTATAAATCTAGTTAACATTTGTCATTATTGGCATATTCACTTCAATTATTTATCATTTCAAATATAACATTTAATGTTAAAAAAATAGTATTTAATATACTTGAGTAATAGAAGTACCACAGGTTGCCATTCAATAAGGTAGCAGCAACTCACACTCAGTGAGGTACCTCACAGGGCTGTGCTGCTCAAACAACGTTACCACCGACCCTAACACTTACATTTGGGACACTAAACATGGTCTTGGTAGTAACGTTATTTGCTTACTGCAGAGTGCATTGCAATATCTGTACCAGTGTATCCAAACTGCTTGACTGAACTATTTACTTCCACAACTACCTCACTTCAAATATTCTATATTTAATATTAATCTTATCTTCAGTTTTAGCAAAACAAAATTCCAACTCAGGCCTTACAATCTTTGACCTAGAATCTTCATTTGCATGCTAAAACAGTGATTCTATACTTTATATAGAATCTGAAATTACTTAATGGAACTACTTGAAATTAAAAATTGTTACTGTCATTTATATTTATTGTTAAGTTTTTCAACTTTATTTAATTATTAAAATCAAAAAGATACCAAGTCTAGAAACTATACTTAAATTTATATGTAATTATATTTTGTTCATCATAATTTACCACATTTAAAACCTTTAAACAAGAAATTTAACTCTTATTTCCACTACGTCTGTTTTACAGCAAGCTGTCAAACCTTCAGTCAATGCAGCTGATACAAAATTTAAATTTCATTGCAATTTTATAATTGCAACGTTGCTAACAAATTAATCATTTTTTATGTCAAATATAACATTTACCAGGCCTGACAGAATTTTATTTCAGAAAGAAAAATTTTAGAAAAAAATTTAGAAAAGAAATTAGAAAAGAAATTAGAAAAGAAATTATTTTATGAATAATATATCATTAATCTTAAATCATTAATATTATTAGATATTTCAAAGCACAATTATCCATGTCAAGTGCTGTAATCATAAAAAAATACAAATGGGTAATTTTGAAGGTTACCAATAACCTCAAATACTCGAGAAAAAACTAGTGCTTGTAAGAGAAATTTTGAATTTCTTACAAGCAATATTAAAAAATTGGTGTTATTCAGAATTTGTATGCCTGTTAGACTTAACCTAAATAAATTCGCTCTAACCATCCTATGCATCGGTATCGGTAATAAATATTGCTCTAACAAAATTACAAATATCTGAACAAAACCAAGTATCGGGCACAAATAGCCCTATGTTAATCTGGTACAGGTTTTGTTCTGCATATTCTGCAGTGAGATATTTTACACACTTTACCCTTCAAAAAAGCAGAAAGCTATCTACAAAAAAAAAATACTACAAAAAATGCTATTTTCTAAAATGGGAATAAAACTGTGGAGCCACAAGCAATGCTTAACTTTACAATTATTAAATTATCAATAATTTGAGTCATCTTACTCCTAATTGTCAAATTCTTGAGAAAATGTTTCAACGTAGATTTAGAATAAAATTCTTTACACCTCACCTCATATCCAGTCTAATTAAAGCTCAGTGTTATTTCAGCACTTTCTTGGCGACTGATGTTATGTCAATCTGAAGAAACTCTTCTTCAGATCGACATAACATCAGTCGCCAAGAAAGTGCTGAAGATGAGACCATTTTAGTCTCAAAATTGCGATCTACTTAGAAAATTTGAGGAGAAGTAAGAAACATTAATTTCACCATAAATTAAACCTCATAGTGATTAATTCCTATAAAAGTTAAATAGTTCAATAGATCTTCATACCATCATCAGCTTGATCAGTCATGAGCAGCAAGAATATGAAGACTTACTGCAGTAAGGTTCTCAAAATAATTTATGAGGCAAGATTAAGACTCAAATTATTCGAAAGAACCTCAATGTTACATCCTATTATATTTTATATAAATTTACTATTTATTAAATTATCTAAAAATTTAGAAATTCAATTGTTTTAACTCCTATTTAACAAATATTTTTTTCTTAAATACAATAGGAAGTAACTTTAAGAGGTTTATTTAATTAAGATATTTGGTCTATTCTTACCTCTTATGGTTGTTTTTATTGAATGTATCTTTCAAGGCTTGTGAGCTCCATCATCAGTGACTACAGACTCAATCTGTAATCACCGACAATGGGACTCTCAAGCATTTAAACATGTTCAACAAAAAATTACCATAAGAGGTAAGAATAGAGACCAAATATCTTAATCATTCTATTATCATTTTAAATAATATGGTTGAAAGTATTTCAATTAAATGTAGTCATTTTTAATTAATTTTATTAAATACATTACTTCTTACAGATTATTTCTAAACATGCAGTCACATTTCATTTATATACATTCATACTCTAAACACAAAAACAACTTCCATTTGACAATATTTGAGGTACAATCCTCAAAAGTCTATGGCACAAGAGGCCCAGAGGCCCAGAAGACCCTTGGTCTACCAGCCAGCTGCTGGCCTCACATCTACATGTGCTAATTGCACAAGTAGATCATAATACCAGTGTAGGGATGACATGTAAGCAGCATGTCGGGTCCCCTAGTCCTCTACCTTGAGCCACTACTTATTGTAGCTACCCAAAAGTCTCATGATGCTGGATGGGCACAGGTCCCATAAAGTAAAGTGATCCCATTACAGGCCTCAGGAGGCCCTTGGGATAGTAGGACAGTCCCATACTGGCTGAAATTCCATGAGAAAAGTTCTTCCTCATGGAGACTTCATCCAGTGCAATGCCCATAGTTCTGAGCCAAGGCATCTTGCCTTAACCATTCTGCTATGGTGCATGACAGTTTTTACAAATAAAAATCATTAATTAAAGTGCTCCACAGTTATTTTATGCCCATGTCTACTGTTTACATACTGAGGAATGGATCTTATGAACTATTTTAAAATTCAGTATTAAAAATTCAATGATGCAAAATACTCTTGTATAGAAATTTACAGAATAAAAGAAGCTAACATTTGTTAAATCAATACAGTATCTTTATGAATGGAGACTCATACGAAATTATGAGCTCCACAATTCAAAACTATAGTAAAAAGTATTAAATTACTTTAGTTATGGAATTTAGTTCTACTTAAACTAAGATTTGGAAGAAAAATATAAATATACTCCATTTTTAAAAATGGAGATCTTTCATTCATTAATAGTGGGTGGAGAACATTTTTAACAACTCACCTCATACTTTTTAACATTAATTTAAATACAGTGATCTTTCAATTCATACAAAATTGTATTATGAAAAACAAATGCTTTTATAATGTCCAAGCAATTTTATTTTATTTCTTTAAAATCCATTCCTTCCGATGTATTCAAGCGACGATTTGCCTCTCCCCTAACTACAGTCTACAGAAATTCTAACAACAAAACCATCAACCATTGCATGCCAACTGTTGTGACAAACCAAAGCCATATTGAAAAAAAATTATCTGACTAACTGCAAGGCACTAAAATCCATTGCCAAATCTCACTTAAACTACAGGAAGTAATAGAATTCCTGAATTGGTAGATTGGATATTCCTCTACCTGCATCACTCCACTCTGCTCTTATGCAAGCAGGGAGTCCACTTGCTCCATGCAGTGGGCTGTCATTGCTGGAATCTGGTTTTGATATCAGTGCCTTGCAGTTAAAAATCTAGATAATTTTTGAATACTTCAATGAGAGAAGCAATGCTTCTCTGGGAGAAATTTGAAGGTAGGTTTTTGCATGAAATGGTTAACTGTTCCCTTCAAACCCATCTAACTATATGGTATGAGGCATCACTTCACTTGTTCATCACAGTCTGCATTTGTAATATTTCTACCAGCTCAGTTTGTTTCTACTGCATAACAACTGCATAACAACTGCAGTCATCGGCTAACAATTATCAAAGATACTTGATAAATATAATCTGAGAAATGGTTTAAATCTATGACGAATAATTAAATTATAAGTCACTAGTACTATCAAACCTGAAGTTAATGGCCATGCAGCATAAGCTCTCCATACATCCCTATCCATAGCTAGCTTTCCTGATCATTCTCTGTATAATCTACTTCCTTCAAATCATGGTTAACATTATCCCATCTAATTTTTGGCCTGTCTACTGGCTGTTTACCCTCTAGTTTTCCTACAAGATGCTGCTCTTTCATTCCTCATTTGTGCCACATGTCCTCCCATCTCAATCTTCGAGACCTAACTCATTACTGTTATATCTGCTTTCCCATAAAGATCATGTTGCTCACTTATGTAGTCTTCTCCATTCACCTGTCTTTATCTCTCTTGGTCCAAAAATTTCCTAACAAGTTTATTCTCAAATACTCTTAATCTTTTCTCCTCCATTAAAGTAAGAGTCAACGTTTTCCATCCATATAATTGGAAGAATGATAATTTTACATAGTTTGTTTAATTTTCTTAAAAAAATTGTGACAAGAGTCTCTGAAATGCATAATAGCAAGTATTTCCAGAATTTAGCCTATCTTTAATTTCTTTCTGCGCCTCATTCCTGTTTGTAATTATTCCTAGGTATTTCAATTCAGCCACTCCATTTGTCATTAACTATCCATTGCCATCATATAATATATTTCTGTGTGTGATCATATGTAAAATGAAGTAGTCCCACTACAGACCTCAGAAGGCCCTGGGGAAGTAGGAGGTTAAGACTCCCACTTTTTCTGGACAATCTGCACTTTATGTCAGCCAGGTTGTCAGTCCTGCATGACAGCCACCTTTACCCCCAGAACAAGCATCTGGTACTCATTTCCATTAGAGGCGGAGTTGACCCCAGGGCCATAGTGCTGCCAGAAGGTTTGGGTCAGTTTAAAAATCCTGACCCCACCGGGACTTGAACCCTTGACCTTCTGGCTTGTAGTGCCGTGCCTTAACCACTACGCTATGGTGTATCATATACTTAGTTTTATTTATGTTTACTTCCAGTCCCAAGTTCCTAGCATTACTCAGTAGAGCGTGCATGTTTTATCTCCTCGCTACTGCCTAAACTACATCAGCATATACTAAAAACTTGCTAATGCCAAAAAAGAAATTTAATTATGAATACTTCATTCTTGGACTTATTTTTCTATATAAATAATGAGTAAGTAACAATTTCAGTTGCAATATTTAAACCAAATGGGTTTAATTAGAAAATCACAATCACTAATTTGTACGAGTGATTGGAATTTTAACAACTCACTAGCACTATCAAACCCATAGGTTCATGGCCATAGACATAAGCTCTCCATACATCCCTATCCTAAGCTAATGTTTTCCAATCATCCCCTGTATAATCTACTTCCCTCAAATCATAGTTAATGCTATTCTCCTACCTCATTCTTGGTCTACCAACTGGGCATTTTCCCTCTGATTTTCCTACAAGAAGCTTCCATACAAGTCTCATTCCCCATTTGTGCCACATGTCCTGCCCATTACAGTCTACGAGACTTAACTTATATCTGGCTTCCTATGAAGACCATGTAGTTCACTTATGTAGTCTTCTCCATTCATCTGTCTGTTCATCTCTTTGGTCCAAGAATACTACATAATTTTAATAAAATCTCGCTAAAAAGTATGGTAATCGTGTAAGTATAATTGAAAATAGTACAAACTGGTAGATATATTACTAAGCTAGGGTCTGCAACAATAATAAAAACTGTTGTCATACTGTTACTGGTCCCTCGATGGATGATTCCTCGTAGCTCAAGGTCAAGGGTGAAAAATGTGGGCTAACGTAAAGAAATAAATTTATACTTGGCAAATTAATTATCAATATTAAAAACCTAATTTTTTATAATTAGATGTTTTAAGTTTCTTTAAATATTATTTGCTTTTCAATCAAATTATCAATAGGCTAAAATTGAATTTTGTATCATTAAAAAAAACTGACTTGCATCAGACTAACCTATCACTTCTAACTCTACTAGCAAACTAGAAATATCACTATTTTATTATCATTTTTTATCAAGTTCTACATTTCAAAAATAAAAAAGAATTAATGAAAATATCAAGTCATACACTTAAAAAATCTATACTGTTTTAATTATATACTTTATTAAAAATTTAGAATGATTTTAGGTAAATTTAATTTTATTACAAATGTCTAGCATCAGAATGCAAGTAAATTTACCAACTTGATCAACATTGAAAGAATGTTGAAACTTAATTATAAAAGTTCAAAAACCTATGAAAAAACATTTTGAAGAATGTAAGGAGATTCACAACAAAGACCAAAAACACATGCTAAAAAAAATGAAATAAATATCAAAATAAAATTAATGTTCAAGACCAGATAACCAATGATGCAAGTCTGAGGCCTCTTTGCAACCACCAACAATTTTATCAACAAACAAGCTCCAGATTACGAAGACAATCAACAAATACCTAAAACCACCTTTAAGATATTTAAAATTCACCTACAAACCATAAGACATATTGCCACACCAAAGGCAAATGAAGATTAACAAAATCATGTACCACAAAAATATCAGAAATAAAGATCAGATGACAAAATTTCAGAGTCAAATGCAGAAGAATAACAAAGCTATATACCACAAAAATTCCAGAAAATAGACAACACAAGAATTCCCAGGCCAGAAAATGGCCATTAAAGGTAACAAACTTTAATTAAATTTATGAAGAACCCTAACAACCATCAAAACTTGTTTGACTAAAATACCACAATATTGTTCACACCAAAAGAAAATTCTCGACCAACACAAAACCAGAGCATTTTTAACTACAGATGATGTAGTTAACGTACCTGCATTCTGAATGCTAGCATACAACATAATTGAAGTTTTCAAAAATTAGTTTTAAATTATATTAGATTGTAAATAAATTTTAGTTATTCTGTAGAACTTTGTAGCATGTAGTCTAAATATTTTTTTTATTTATTACAGAATTAATTATCTAATCTATTAGATAAAAAAAAGCTAGAGGGTGGAGGGGGATTTTGAGGAGGACATCACTGCACCAACACACGACACTGATCTGTGAATAAAACAAAAAAAAAACATGAAATACATAAGAATTTTAATTATATTAAACATATGTAGGAAATAACATTTAAGTTTATTTCAATTATTAAATTATTTTCAGTCTGATCATCTTACCTCAATATTAATGTTGATTTGGTCTTTGACATGTTTCAAAACAATTCTGTTTAATCATCGGCTTTTTAATATTGAGGTAAGATGATCAGACTGAAAATGATTTAATTAAAATAACCTCAAAATATCACTTCCCAAAATTAAATATTTTAATTATATTTGAGTTTTATATTTTGACTCGCCTCATATTTCCTGATTTTTATGCTGGCCAGTTTCGTTGCTTCTGTGCGACATTCTCGATGTTTTACAACCATTTCCTTGAGGTTGTACTTCCTGCAAGTTTATTTCTGCTCCCTCTGTTGGCAATTTTTTTTTCTCTTTCACCGGGAATTTCAAAATTCATGGTTTTCTATTTATTCTTGCAAGATGTAAATTTTCTCCCAAATTGGGAGTTTTTGATTTTTCTAATGCAAAATTACAAAAAACAGCTAGGAAAATCTAAAAGAACTCAATTTGGGAAAAAATTTACATCTGCAAGAATAAAAAGAAACCATGAATTTTGAAATTCTTGATGAAAGAAAAAAAATTTGATTTGGAAGTTCATCAGTCAGCCAGCAGAGGGAACAAATCAACTTTCAGGATGGACAACCAAAGCAATAGTTTTAATGCATCGAGAATGTCGCACAGATGTGATGAAACTAGATGCATTAAAATCTAGAAATACAAGATGAGCTAAAATATAAAACTTAGATATAATTATAATAATTAACAATACAGTACACTCCTCTTCTATCCAAGTTTCACTTGTACTGCAAACAAACCAGTTGCACAACTGCATTTTCATTGGCAAAATATGGTTTTACCTTTGAAAGTGTAAAAGAAAATTTAGTTTCCTCTCTAACATTCAAAATAAAGGAAATAAAAATTTATAATATCTAACCCATGTCTATGTAAGTTGTAAGGGAGAATCTTTAACACACTGGCTTTATCGAACCTGTAGGTTCATGACCACGAAGACATAAGTTCTCCATACATCATTGAGCTAACGTTTTCCAATCATCCCATGTATAATTACTTCCCTCAAATCATCCATTCATCCACAGTAACTCTGCCCAATGGCAGGTCTTTCACTGCAATCATAGCATTTTTGTGCTATGCTTTGCAGCTTTACTAGGGAATTATAGGTGTGGTAGCTTCCCATTCCTTTCTACACTAGTGAAGGATAATAATGATAAGCATGATAAGGATGATGAGGATGATAGCCATATGATTTCAGGGACCGTTTGGGCCTTAAAGTTTTCCTGACATTTGTCTTACAGGTGAGGAAAATCCCGATACAAACCTCACCCAGAAAAACTGCCCCAACCAGGGATCAAACTCAGGCCCGCTGTATGACAAGGCAACACGCTACCTCAAGACCACAGCTAGTTAATGTTATTCTCCCACCTCATTCTCGTCTACCAACTGGTTTTTTTTCCCTCTGATTTTCCTACAAGAAGCTTCCATGCATGTCTTTCACTCCCCATTTGTGTCACATGTCCTGCCCATCACAGTCTATGAGACTTAAGTGTTATATCCGGCTTCCTATTAAGACCATGTAGTTCACTGTTATGAAGTCTTCTCGATCTAAAAATTTTCCTAAGAACTTTATTCTCAAATACTCGTAATCTCCTTTCCTCTCTTAAAGTAAGAGTCCATGTTTCGCACCCATATAATATAACTGGTAGAATAATAGTTTTATATATTTTCAGCTTTATGTTTCTTGAAACAAGTTGGGACATCAAAAGTCTCTGCAATTCATAATAGCACACATTTCCAGGATTGAGCCTAGGTTAATTTCTTTGTGCATCTCATTCCTATTTGTGATTATTGTTCCTAGGTATTTGAATTCAGCCACTTCCTCAAAATTTCCCTCATTTGTCATTAGCTGTCCATTTCCATTATATACTGAATTTCTACTTGTGACCATATATTTAGTTTTACTGATATTTACTTCCAGTCCAAATTCTTAGTGTTACTCAATAGTGTGTGCGTGTTGTCCTTTAGTATCTCCTTGCTATCGGCCAATAGTACTACATGATCAGCATAAACTAACAGCTTATTAATTATAACCCAACAAATTAAATTCATTTACCGTTCTAAAATTTCATTATCCAAAACAATTTTGCTAGCTATAGGGTATTTCCCACAAAAGGCCATTACTTTAGTTTTCTTTGTATTGATTTCCATATTGTACAGCCTTTGAAAAAAATGATGGCACAACTCTTGATGGTGAAAGTTAAAAGTTTTGAAGAGCGATTCACACGAGTAAGTTGTTACATGTGCTGTCTACTTTGAGGTCAAATCCACAGCATAAGAGGCCAATCATAGATTTATACCAAAAGTTATTAAAAGAATCTCAACAAATAAATTAATTAATTCATTGAATTTCTAAGTTAAGAGAGTTATCAGATGACAAATGGTCTCTTAAACCAATCAATAGTAAATTAGCGCTTACTTCTGATACGGTATTTGTATCGTTCGCTTCAGTAGAGCAGTCGGTAAGATGCTTTCTTGCGACAATGCAGGACCAGGTTCGACCCTGGTCAGGAATTTTTTTTTAAATAAAGTCATTTTTTTTATAATGCCTACACGTTACCAGGCTACGTTATATAAATAAATTTGTATATATAGGTAAATTAAAGAAAACAGCTCATATATATATATATATATAAATGAATGACAATTGTAAAATCTCATTACTTTGTTTAAAAAACAAGGCATAAGAAGATTGTTTATTTCCACTACCAATGTAAAATGAGTGATTAATCTAAATTAAGACAAGTTAATATATAATTTCATTATACAAGTAAGTCCTGGAGTATTGCATTGCTTCATACAGACAGTTTCTAGCAGGGAATGGTTGTGGTCTAGTGGAGGGAGACCATTTCCCATGCAGGGGGTCATGTGTTCGATCCCACTGTCATGCTTTTTTTTTCTCTCCCTCGTCTTTATCTCAATTTTCTTTGTTTTGTTTTGCTTTGTTTTATTACAGCATTTACCGCACTACTTATATATGCAAAATTATTTTCCATTGCACGACACACAACGAAATAGAACGGATTTTAGTTTCTCAAATAGTTGTATACGTCCCGCACCGTAGCCGAGCGGTTAAGGAAGGAAGCCTTGGCATAGAGCTACGAGACTTGCGCTGGTTCGAGTCTCCATGGGGGAAGAAATTTTCTCATGGTATTTTGGCCACTATGGGACCGGTGGCCACCCAGCATCGTGAGGTAATTGGGTAGCTACAATAAGTAGCGGCTCCAGGTTGAGGAACCAGCTATAACGGCTGGGGGACTCGACATGCTAACCACATGTCACCCCTACACTGGCTGTTGATCATCTACCACTGTGATTGACATGTGGATGTGAAGGGCCAGCAGCCGGCTGGTAAAAGGGCAACCGCTGAAAAGTGGAAAGACCCTCAATCGGAAATAGTTGTATACTTGTGAACCAAATAACTGACCTCTGGTCATGCGCAGTGGCTTCGTTCTGGGACTTGAAAATTACCTGTGTGCCAACAATTATTTCAAAGGCTGTACCTTTTTGCAATTATATTAAAATTGTGTATAGACTACTGTAAATCTGTTTGTTGGTGTTAATACCAAATCATCTGCAACGAGCTGGAAGTATATTTTTAGACTTCTATTAATTTAAATAGAACAGTGTCTCATCTGTCACCAATCTTGAGTAGAAGGCAAAGAAAATAAATTCTATTTTTTAATTTAATATAAAGTGTTTTACACCTAAAATAATCTAAAAGCTAACCTAATGCAATTTAATTATTCTAATCTGTAAAAGAATGCAATGTCCAAAAAAAATAGATAGTGTAAATGGTAAGTTCTGAAATTCTGAAGTATATTATGGCTACATTTAAACAAAGAAATAAAATGGATGGAAAAACAATATGTCTGTTATACCAAATGGTGCATACTGTTAAATATTCAATTAAAATAAATGGAAAAATATACAGTTAATGTTTAAAACGGGTTTTAAGTGGTAGTTAATATAGATCAGTTGATTAATGTCCGACATCGTCCGATTCCTAATAGCCAATTTTCTCGGTCCATCCAATCTCCAGGTTGTAGATGTTTCTCCTTCATGTATAAACTTATTCCCGACTCCAGAAAGAGTTAGGTCTTCCTCTGCCTCGTCTTCTCTCAGGCTTCCATTCCAAAACAGATTTTGGTAGCTGATCCTCTGCCATTTGCTGGACATGTCCGTACCATCTTAATTGCCGAGTTTTAACATAATCTAAAACAGTGTTCATTTTCTCCCTTATAACTGAGTTCCTAATGTTTTCTCTTCTTGAAATTCTTGCGGCCCTTCGTATAAAATCCATTTCCATTGCCAAAAGATACTTGTCTTTGTTGTTAATGGCCAAAGTTCTGCTCCATAAGTAATGACGCTTTTAACAATTGTATGACATTCATTTTATTTTTAATACTTATATTTTTATCCCACAATATTCCATTGAGGCAAGCAATTGCAAATTTTCCTTCGTTATTTCTATTTCCTCTTCATAACTCCCATTTTTTTATTCTAATTCCTAAATTAGTGATCTCACTACAAGATTTTGTTTCTCCAGAACAAAATTAAATTTTGTTCTGGTTCACCAATTGATAAATATTTTGTTTTTTTCAAGTTCGAAATTACTCCCAATTTTCCGTATTCTTCTATTAATTTTCTAGTCCTATATTCTAATCTTCATAATTTTTTTTGTAGTTAATATTTAAAAAAATATTAATCCATAAACGAGATTAGGATGTGTGCTAAGGTATTTTAAAATGTGCAGCAGTTGTTGGAAACTTGAGCCACATATTTCACTAACTCATTGGCTCTCTCAAACAAGTAGGTTTATGACCATGTGGACATAAGATCTCCATACATCCCTATCCTGAGCTAATGTTTTCAATCATTCCTCATTGTAAAGTTTTCTCCATTCACCTGTCTGTTCATCTATTTTTTGCCCAAAAATGTTCCTAAGAAATTTATTCTCAAATGTTCGAGCACGCCATTAAATCTTTGGAGAATGAGAAAGGCTTACAACTCATTGGTGTTAATAAGCAGTTAGTTTATGTTGATTATGTAGTACTATTGGCCGATAGCGAGGAGATACTGAAGGACAACACGCACACACTATTGAATAACACTAAGAAATTACGACTGGAAGTAAATATCAATAAAACTAAATATATGTTCACACGTAGAAATACATTATATTATGGAAATGGACAGCTAATGACAAATGAGGGAAATTTTGAGGAAGTGGCTGAATTCAAATACCTAGGAACAATAATCACAAATAGGAATGAGATGCACAAAGAAATTAAACATAGGCTCAATTCTGGAAATGCGTGCTATTATGCATTGCATGGACTCAATGTCCAAACTCCTTTCAAAAAACGTTAAACTAAAAATATATAAAACTTATTCTACCAGTTATATTACATGGGTGCAAAACATGGACTCTTACTTTAAGGGAGGAAAGGAGATTACAAGTATTTGAGAATAAAGTACTTAGGAAAATTTTTGGACCAAAGAGATGAACAGACAGGTGAATGGAGAAGACTACATAACAATGAACTACATGGTCTTTATAGGAAGCCAGATATAATAAGAACAGTTAAGTATCGTAGACTGCGATGGGCAGGGCATGTTGCACATGTGGGAAATGAAAGACTTGCATGGAAGCTTCTTGTAGGAAAGCCAGAGGGAAAACACCCAGTTGGTAGACCAAGAATGAGGTGGAGAATAATTTAACCATGATTTGAGGAAAGTAGATTATACAGGGAATGATTGGAAAACATTAGCTCAGGATAGGGATGTATGGAGAGCTTATGTCTGCACAGCCATGAACCTATGGGTTTAATAGTGCCAGTGAGTAAGAGTAAGTTCATAATCTTTCTGTTACAATTTTAATACATTAAATAAGCATAGATATAATAAGAACAGTTAAGTCTCAGACTGCAATGGGCAGGACATGTGGCACAAATGGGGATGAAAGACTTGCATGGAAGCTTCTAATAGAAAAACCAGAGGGAAAACACCCAGTTGGTAGACCAAGAATGAGGTGGAGAATAATTTAACCATGATTTGAGGAAAGTAGATTATACAGGAAATGATTGGAAAAAATTAGCTCAGGATAGAGATGTATGGAGAGCTTATGTCCGCGTAGCCATTAACCTACGGGTTCGATAGTGCCAGTAAGTTAGTTAGGATATTCGGAGAGATCAGTAGGAAGACCTGGAAGATAGATGGCTGGATTCAGTGACTGCCGATATCAGATGTGAACTGGTGCAATGGAAAGAAGAGTGGAGGGAAATGATACAGGTAGATCCTGCAGTGTAGGGGTGACATATGGTGTAACTAACTCACTCACTGGTACTATCGAACCCGTAGGTTCATGGCCGCGCGGACATACGCTTTCCATACATCCCTATCCTGAGCTAATGCTTTCCAATCATCCCCTGTATAATCTACTTCCCTCAAATTGTAGTTAATATTCTCCCACCTCATTCTTGGTCTACCAACTGGGTTCTTTTCCTCTGGCTTTCCTACAAGAAGCTTCCATGCACGTCTTTCATTCCCCATACGCGCAACATGTCCTGCCCATCGCGGTCTTCTCCATTCACCTTTGTGCTCATCTCTTTGGTCCAAAAATTTTCCTAAGAACTTTATTCTCAAAAACTCTTAATCTAATTTCCTCCCTTAAAGTAAGAGTCCATGTACTAACTCGCTAGCAATATCAAATCCACATGTGCATGGCCATGCGGACATAATCTCTCTCTACATCCCTATCCTGAGCTAATATTTTCCAATCATTCCCTGTAAAAACTACTTCCCTCAAACCATGGATAGTGTTATTCTTCCACCGCATGCACAACGCCGAATATGTTTGAAATTCAATTGTTTTAAAACAATGCTTTATGTTTAGTTTGCTAAACAAAAGAAGCATTTGAAAAGCAGAGAGAGAAAACTTAGAATATTTTCAAACGGTTTAGGAAAAAATATCCCACATTAACCATTAAGGATGTGGTTTAAATACCAGCAATATTACGTATCAATATCATGTAAAATGCATAAATGTCTAATTAGGTATAATTTTTTGTCATAAATAAGAAATAGAGGGCATTTCTAATTATTGGTACTATTTTACGTTGTTTTCAATCTTGTGTCTTGTAAAATACGATATTCCCCAAGAACAATGTTTCTAACTCGCTGGCAGTATCGAATCCGTAGGTTCATGACCGTGCGGACATAATCTCTCCATACATCCCTATCCTAAGCTAATATTTCCCAATCATTCCCTGTATAATCTACTTCCCTCAAATCATGGATAATATTCTCCCACCTCATTCTTGGTCTACAAACCGGGCGTTTTTCGTCTGGTTTTCCTACAAGAAGCTTCCATGCACATCTTTCATCCCCCATACGTGCCACATGTCCTGCCCATCGCAACCTGCGAGATGTAACCGTTATATTTGGCTTCTTACATAATCATGTAGTTCACTATTATGCAAGTTTTCTCCATTCACCTGGATGTTGATCTGTTTTTGGCCCAAAAAATTTCTTAAGAACTCTATTCTCAAATACTCTTAATCTTCTTTCCTCCTTCAAAGTAAAAGTCCACGTGTCAAAAGTAATTCTTAAATAAAACAGTAACAACTAATCTGTATGGTGGAAAAAATCCTTTAGAAATAAATTAATTCTGTTCCACTTTAATTCTACAACATTCATAAAATTAACTTTAAACTAGATTTAGTTTTTATTTTTTTAGCTGTAAATCTTTCGAAGCCGCCTATCATACGCGAAGTAACAAAGCGAACACCTGTTTTCTTAAACATTTTATATGGATAATTTACTGTTATGGCACGTGTAACATTAGAAAATAATTTTTAAAAAGTAATTCTTTATAAATAAAAATGGACGTCTGAGTCTTTGAGACCGATTTGAATGGTTTACTACAATTTAGAGAATGTTTTGGGATAATTAACATTACTGTACGTAAGGGTCCCGAGCTTTTAAAAAGTGCATCCATGTACTAACATCGCTTTTTGGACTCAAATGGCTTACGCTACCTAAAATAATTGACTGAATGTACACAATTGAATAACTTAGAAAATTCTACAAAAAATCTTTGACAGCAAATATCTATCTTTTACGGATAACTCACAATAACCAAAATTAGAAAAAAAATTGAACTTCATTACATGGTACGGCGCAAAAAGTGGTTTTCATCTTTGGTGATATTAAGATGCATTTTAATTACAAATTTAAATCGAAATGGGGATGTCTCGTATAGTAAACTAGTGAAATGTGTATTGTGTAGTGCTTATAAAATGTTATTTTACTGCTTTGTTTCTGGATGGTCTGCAATATTTATGTTTTCATGTTTAGTGGTCCTTAAATTACCTCCAAATTCGGAGGACCACTTTTTGCGCAGTAACCTTCATTACAAATATGATACTTTTCCAACAATGGTATTTGTTGTACATTTTAATAATGTGTTTATATATGACCTGTTTAAATAATTTCGTCCACGCAAACACGGCGGGACACGTTAATACAGCATAAAACAAATGTAATAATCACACAAACTTGACCAAATCGTTACGATGTTTTTTAAACCTTATATTGAATCTTCTTCTAGGCTCTTAAAGGCACCGATTTTTTATTTATACGGATGTCTATTTGTTGTTGATTGTAAGCACAGTTGTTGGTTTTCTGTATTATATCCATTTGTGTTTTTTCCGTTTTCGTGTTTTTGACTATGTTAAGATCCAAAAAATTGATTGTTGTTTTGTTCAATTCCTTCTGTAAATATCAATTTATTGTGCACATTGATTAATTCTGATAGAATTTCTTTATTTTCCGTCTTTATTTTCATAAATTATTATGTCATCTACGTATCTAGCGATTAATTTTATGTTATATTTGTGTTATTTTTGTAGCGTATGTTTTCTAGATTTTGTAGAAATATATGATATCCCTGAGGTTGGAGATACCAAAGGGATTCCATCTTATACATTTCATTATTTAATTGAAAGTAATTTTGTGTCATGGTTTTTGTAATATGTCATTGGATTATGTAGTCTGGGTTCAAATTATTTCTAATTTGTGTTTAATTATTATATTTAGTGTCTTTTATTGGAATGTTGGTATAGAGATTTGTTAATACCGAAAGATGCCCTTAATGCTAATTAATGCAATGTTAAAATTGCCATTAAAGGGAACTAGTTATAGATAAACTTGTAAGAAAACTAAAGAAAAACAGACACAAAATAACGAAACTCTAAAGAAATAAAAGTAAAACTTGTTTAATCCGGAACGTGAATAATGCAGACATCTGTCTAATGTGAACAAATTTATTGGTCCCGGCGAAACAATAGTAATTTTATTTGTATTTTGCATAAAGCGGAATATGCCCAACGCGGAAACACGATGTTTCTACACAATTCCTGAAAAAATTAATAATGCGGAAAGATAGAGAGAAATAAATGTTTCCACTTCTTTGAATTCCCGGTAGGAAAAAAATAA